>JARHVA010007173.1:427500-738875 GCA_037957365.1 Torreya grandis | reverse complement strand
ACTGGTAATACCCCATACACATATAATTTAAAATTATTCATGTGTGTTTTCACACCTCTTATCCCAAACACTAATGCATTTTTTTCCTTGTCATTTAATCTCAACCCTAATTTTGATTTTAATGACAAGATGTTACTGAAAAAGGGGTTAGTATTTTTGATTGGACAACCCAAACCTCTACTCATTGACTTGTTTTGTACTACCTACATTCTAATTATCCAAAAAGGGATAAAAATTCACATAGTTTTCCAATTTATGTGTGTGTGTGTGAAATTTAAATAAGTGATATATGATATTGGACAGTGTCTATATATGATTATAGGGTGTTATTTTATATACTAAGGTGAATTTGAATATGTGTATCTTAGTTAATATATTTATCCAAGACAATAGATTGATATATGCATAGAATTATCATTGATCAATATTTAATTCAATGGGTAAATTCCAAATATGTCAAATTCAATGTTTTTAAATTATATAATATAAAATCATGTGTCTATAATTTTTATTATTTATATATTTATTTACACATCATAATTACCATCTAATGACACTATATTTCCCTTGATTACCTTAATTTACATCACTTTTTTACAATATAATTACACATTTGATATAGTTTATGTATATGTTTATTATTTTTATATCTATAGACCCATATTATTTTTTGGATTTATATCTTGTATGTGTGTTTTATATATTATGGTATTCTACATTTACCTATATTAGAGTATCATCATATTGTTGACAATTCTTAGCCTACATACATTCTAATGAACTTGATGTGAATCTTAACCTACTACTATTTTGGGTAATTTTGCACTTTTTATTCCCTTTATACCCTTAGTGTTATTAATAAATCAAAATTATTATCTTCCCCCCTTTTAATAAAAAATGTGTGTTTTATCTAGTATGGTATTCTAAATTTACCTATATTAGAGTATCATCATATTGTTGACAATTCTTAGCCTACATACATTCTAATGAACTTGAGGTGAATCTTAACCTACTACTATTTTGGGTAATTTTGCACTTTTTATTCCCTTTATACCCTTAGTGTTATTAATAAATCAAAATTATTATCTTCCCCCCTTTTAATCAACATAAATCACATTTAATCTTAGTTTCTTCCTATAAAAATCTAACCTTTTTATAATATGTATGGGTTTACAACATTGAAAATAAAACCCTAATGGTGTAATTATCCTCAATCTAAATATATTAACACTATTTAAAGTAATATAGTTTTATAATCTTTAAAATTTTACTAAGAATATCCCACTAATATTAAGAATGAATACAAAAAAACTATCCCCCCACTTCAAAAACTCTAAATTATTAGCCAAGATATCAAGAAATAATCCCCATATTAACACTACTAGTAATGACTCTATCAAAAACCATGCATTAGATAGCACCCAAATACTCTCCAAAGTGTTTGATATTCTTATTTATATGTAATAAACAAATAACAAGCACATCCTACTAATTCAAACCCACCTTTTACAAATGGAAAATCATTAAAAAAAATATTTGGGTAAAATTTAATAACATCTATCCCCCTCTACCCTCATGGATACTAATAAAAATATTATTCCTCAAATATATATTCACAACAATATGATTCAAACACTAAAAATTGAGCCTTTATCTCATGTTATTTATTTTATCAATATATAAGATATAATTCTAACCATCACATATGATGGGCCCATTGAACAAATATTACATCTTATAAAATATTGAAACATAAATAATGAGTGAATAAATACAAAAACTTATGCAAATACTAATCATAATACACACTGTAACTAGGCATGCACTAAACCAGTATAGCCAACTCCTAATCCATTTAATAACTAAACTATAATATCTAGTCAAGAATCTTATTAAATAATTATAATGTGATTATTTTATTAAAAATATCCTTGGAAATGTTTCCATTTCCAAACATATAGATCATGATTTTTTCCATGATTTCATCAAGTGATGGAAAATATCACACATAATTTTATCAAAACATGAATGAATAAATCCTATTAGCTATTTTATGTTCATAATTTAAAACCTAAACTCTTATATAAAATAAGGTCTTTTTTTCCTAATAATTTATAAAAATTCTTTGATAAATATAAATTATAAGAATACCTTATCAACTAGATCTATCCATATTAAAAATATAATAATGAGTGTTTTAATATAATAACCAATTTCATAAACATTAAAGTGTCACAAATAAAATATCCCCAACTGGATATGTTTTGATTAACATTAACTTCAAGTAATACAAACCCACCATGCATGGAAATGAGTCTCTAAAATATAAATAAAAGGATGCAAACATAAAGCCCTATGAGAATTAAAAATTCCAAGGCACTACCACCATGTTATAACATGGATAATTTTTTTGCTGATATAGTAATGTAATACATCCTCATGATTTTTTTCATGACTTTAAAAAACTCTCTTATGACCTTATGTTAGGTGAAACCTTAAACCATGAGTTATTACTAATAAGAGTTATTAAATATCAATCAAATTAACATAAATCCTATTAATCAAAGGAGGAAAAAAATAAAATGTCTAAAAAAATTTTTAATCATACCATCACACCTTTCAAAATAAAATTAGGTGAAATCAAATGAAATTATGATAAACATTACATAAATTATCAATATGTTAATGTATTAATAGTCATCTAGGCCAATTTAATCTTGATCATAAATATCATATCAAAAATATAATAAACCCTCTCTATAAGACATTACACTCATGGATATTAAAAAATAAATTATAATAAATGCAACATTTAATGAACCATGTACTCCATAAATTGAGCATCAACCTAAGGAAAAATATCTTATTTTAATTAAATATCCCAAATAAAATTATAATGCCCAATTAAAATATCATTATAATTCTCATGAAAAATCAACTCAGTGGATTTTATATAAAATCTCACCACCATGTCTTGGGAAATTTATTAAATAGAACTCATAATAACATTACCCTACGATAGGAAATTTATCATGCAAGATATATATGAATCACCATCACCAAGTGAAATTGAATTGACTATTCAAATAATATTAAATAATTACATACCTTGGAGACCATATCTCATCCTTAACTAAATAATAAACTCTTTGTTAAATTTTCCATGTATGGTATGTTCAATGATGAAATCCTCTATCAAGATGATCATATGATATGATCAATTTTTCCAACTGGTGATGTTCAGACCTAGATAGTAATTTGTAACATAATAATTTATTTTGATGATTTTTACTTATAGGAAATATCATAGAGCACCATCAGCTAGGCCAATGATGTACATATATAGTTATATCATATAAATTATATTAGTTAAGTGGATGATGTTCAACATAAGTATAATATCCCAATATCATCAACTAATTTTATGATTCAGAATGAAATTTAGAAACATATCCAATAAATCCAAAAAATAACCTAGATGCCAAAGATATTGATGTTAGACAAATTCACACAAAATATAATATAAAGGTGACAAATATGTTGATTTGAAATATTACATTGATTATCATGGTCAATTAAGTGATGAATATATTTTATATATCCTTCATAAAATATAATATCAATTCACTTTTTAAAATCATGAACATGGACATAGATAAGATTTACATTAGATTATTATGACTTGGTTATATTATTATGACTTAAAAATTGGAAGACTAATAAAAACATAGATAATATTTGTATTACATTTATACCTAACCTAGAAGTTGTATGACATATTAATGATGGAATTTTGTGTGATATGTATTAAAATTTATTGAAAACATACATATTGTATGTTACTAAGACTAAAGGATATTAAAATTTTTGGGCCATTATTATGTTATATTATGATTTTTTTGGTCCTTTATGCCTTAAGTTAACCCTCATGGGTAGGAAATAATGAATTTATAAGACTTTAAATACATTTTGGAAGAGTTTAAATACTAGACCTAAAAAGGCTTATTATAGTTCCATGATGCCAAATATATATATTTATGAGTGTGATTTATCCACACATATTATAAACAAGACTTAATAAAGTAAATATTAAATTATAATATAAATATATTAATAAGGTTAATGTGGAATTTATGTTGGTTAAATCTTCAACCTAGGATTATGTTAAAGGATTTATTTTAAATAACATATTCTAATGTTATTTTATTTTATGATGTGATTTAAGTCACTTATGGACATGTCCTGGAAAGCAAAAAAATTAATATGGATAAGAGAAATCTTAGGAGTGTTATCAATCTATTAATTCATTGGATTTAATATTACCTATATATAACTAATTTTAGTACAAGGATACTCTCCAAAGAGTCTTTTACCTGTGTTATCACAATTAGTCCACTTATGTATATTTGACTAGGTTTAGGGCATTTCCTACCCCACATTAGTATCTATATACATATTAAACCTTTTATATGTATTTATAATTGACCATATTTATTTATCTTAAATATTGGGCTGAATTTTTACATTTTATTTTATTATTTTTGTATTCATGTCATCTTTTTCTCTAGGACTTATTCAGTTATCCACCAATTTTTTCATATGATGGATTTAGCTTATTGTAAAATATGTTCTATTTGATTTTTTTAGGTCCTTCAACCTTGGAAGTATTTTTATGCCATGGCTTTATCTTATCATATTTTTCCATACTAGACCTTAGTGTTTGTCATATTTTAAAAATCACATATATATATATATACCAATCCATCTTAATTAATTTTTTAAGTATCAATAAAGTATCATAAAAGTGTTTACAAAATATTTAATACTCACCTAACTCCAAATTAAAACCTACATTTAAAAATTTTATTTATACAATTTTGATAGATTATTCCACCTTGATAACATATACACCTATATCTTTTACTTGTTGATACTTTATTTTTTAGGACTCATCAACACATATTTCTCCCTAGGTACACATTTTAATTAGAACACTAAAATCATTATTGAGCTAGCTCATCATATTTTATGAGATATTATTATCATAATATATCCTATTATACCCTTTTTACACTCATTATCTTTATATCAGGTCACTATAGTCTACTAAAATTCTCTTTTAACTCATTTCCACTTCTTCCTAGTTTTAGATCTTTCCCCAACCAATTAGCCCATACCGAGTTAATTCTATTTGATATGTGTATTTTAGAGTGTCTAAACCATGGCCAATACATTCCTTTTCCTTATTTTCATCCACTTTTACCTATACTATCTCCATTCAATATCCATTTTCCCTCTATTCTAATTTGACATGGTTAACATAGTATTATTTCACTACAAATAATTATACTATATTGATTTGAATTGATTCTAACAACATATTAGATAATCCATTTTTATGAATTAGATTCATATATTTAGGGCTCATAGATATCATTTTTAAAATTTAAAAAAACACATCATTCTGATCTTCTTACACAAAAAAGCTTCCTTTAGTAAAAATGGAGTAATTAGTGTATATGAGATTTATTTGTGGAGGTATATATTTGCATAATATATTTATATTTATTTAAAATGAAAATTAAATAAAGAGGTACATGTAGTATTTATGTTCCATGAATAATCATAATTAGGTCTTCATTCTTACCATTTGATCCTCCACCCACAACATATCTTAGAATGTGCCCAAGTGCCAAGGGAGAGATTATTACAATAACAAGTTGATCCAAGAAAATTATCCATATCTATAACATATTTTTTTTATTTGGTTATATGAATATACCATAAATGTATGTTGGTGTCTTGATATCAATGATTATCTTACCTTTTTTGATCTTTTTGTACTAGTATATCCCTTGTTATATACCTCTTTATTACCACCCTTAGTATAGATATATATTAATTACCACCTAATAATATTTATCTATCTATACTTTACCTCTTTGGATATTAGATATAGGTATCCTTGTTATTCATATACTTCCATAAGATTCATAAATATGTCATTGATCCACCTTTTACAAGAAATTTTTTCAAATATAATTCACCACACTTTCTAGCATGGTCAACTATATGACTAATTTTATGTGTGTTTTATTTAGTATGGTATTCTCCCTTTTCATATATTAGAGGATATTTATACTACTATCTATATTTTCCCTACATACATTTTGGTGAAACTGAAGTGAACCTTACTCCACCACTATGTTCAGTCATTTTTATATTTTGATTTATTTTTATAGATTTTTTTTCTATAATTCTCAATGTTTTCTCCTCTTAGTATTTTTGTAGTTAGACTCAACCCATTTATATTATATATGGATGAGTATCATTATTATGCACACCATTGAGGGAAATTATTCATGATGCAATTTTCATCGATATCAATCTCACTCTATCTAATGTAACATGTTTTCAATTTCTTCTTATAGTTATCCCAAAAAGTATTGACCCCTCATATCAAGATATTAAATCAAAGGTCATATATAATATAAATAAGGATGAAATTCATAAGAAACTTAACAAATTTAAATATGTCACTAGTTAATCTACCAATATTCCTTTTATTAATAGAAATTCCATCAATATCTCTTCTAACTATCCCATTCTAATCAATAATCCTATTTAAAATAATATTATTCATAATGTGAAAATAAACACTAAGGTGATATTTTAAATGGAACTTATGAAATATAAAAATGATAATAAAATTATCTTAATGAAAGAAAAAAGTTCACATGGTTAATCAACATTAACCAAAAAATACTCTCAGTGGAATTTTTTAAAATAAATTAACACTATGCCTTACAATATTCCTTTATTGGAACCCCTGAGAACCCCTCCCTATCATAGGAAATTACTCATGTAATAATTACAAGGAATAGAATAAATAAATTTAATAATCAAAATTAAAATGTATAGGCAACATCTTGAAGTTCTAAAACCTACAAAATGCATACCATTGACACCATAAACCATCATCAACTAATTATGAAATTCTTTACTAGTTTATTGAGGGCCATATGATAAATGATGACATTATATTTTGATCCAATGAACCAACTATATTTATTAGTGTCATAATCAATGATGTAAAAATAAATAAAATTATTGTGGATGCATGTTCATGAAGCATTAGTAGCCCTTTGGGGCATAAATTTGGCTATCACTTTGGGCATTTATTTTATCTAAATTGAAGGAAACTCCCTTAACATGATTAACTATCTTAAATGAAATTACAATCCATCATGGACCATAAATAATGAAATGTAAGATGCTAAAATATTTCTCTATCATTTCAAGGATATCTCATTACCCACACCTACATAGAAGGCAAGAAAGGATAGGATAGTATGGATAACATTGGGGTGCACATTTACTCCTTCCAACATTGTTCGAAGAAATATGAAATTATAAAGTAGGTCATAATTATTATTTAAAATGATACAATTCCTTTCTTTCATGCTATATAATTATAATTGAACACCATATAATTTATATCATTATCAGTAAGTACGATAAAAATCTTTACTAGATAAAGGTAATCAACTTGATGTGTGGGAGGAAGTGCACTATTTCCAACATTAAATACCTTGACATAACTAAAATATAACACTAAAATTAAATATAAACCTATATTAAGTTATTAATAAGTAATAACAAACCAATCATGGCTGGTGACCATCATAGGGTTCAACCAGTTTCATATTCAGAGGCAAATGAAGACTTAGTTTTTTAGAAAAAATTATCCAAAGGACTCATGAATATCATGGGGCATGATTTTTCCATATCCAAATAATTTTTTATAGGTTGGGAATATAAAATAGTTAGTATGAAAGGCCTCAAAGTCACCATTACCAAAGAGGTTATTGGGAAAATGAATGGCACGAAGGCATTTAAAGACAAAAAAGAAAAGGATAAGATGATGAAAATATTTTTCAAGTCTTTCAAAATTATTTCCTAGTCTCAAAAAGTGTTTCCTATATAATATTTATTGAGGAAGTGTCCTTATTTATGTCTTTAGATCATGACATATATCACCCTAAAAGGTAAGTACACCATCATCTCTTCACATCATTTTTAGTTGATAAACCATTTCAAGGGGCATAGAATTATTATATCACTTTTATGATTAAATCCTTTGAAATTTCTATTATGTATTTTAAAGTGAACCCCTCTTTAAACCTCATACACCAAATAATGAATTGAAAATTGTGAAGAGAGAGGAACCCCTATAGGAGAAGATGTTATTAAATCTATCGATGTACAAAGTGATGAGGAAGAGACATAGGAAGAAGTGGATGAGGGTTCCAATGGTGGAAAGGAGGAAAAATTTAACTCTAGTGGGGAAATAAACTATAAAAACTAACCATGTAGGTAACTTTAAAGAAAATATTTATGGGGACATAGTAATGGAATGTATGGCCCCCCAAACCCCCAAGAGCAGCAAAACTGAAGAAGCAAAACATAAAATGGATAAGATAAAAAATATATTATCCATGAAATAATTTATATACACAAAATTTGTTGAGAAAATTAAAAATTTGAAGTTATTTCTCACCCTAGATGAAGCTAACCACCATAAAAACATTAGTGAAGGAAAGGTGAAGGCCACAAATGGTGTGGGGGAACTAGTTTAGCACCCCATTAGGAAAAGGAATGTGGCATAGAAAAAAATATGAGAAGAAGGAATAGGGGAATAAAAATATTTAAAATTGGAGTAAAGGACATCATAAATTAAAAAAAATATATCTGAGCATTATTCCTACTGACAAAGCAAGAGAATCAGAAGACAGATCTTGTCTATTCTAACACTAAGGAATCACACCACTAATTTTTGATGTAGTTATTATTTGCTAACAATTAATGTATTTTTTTTTGGATTTTATTGTAATTTTTTAAAGGTATCCTTATTTTTACTAGCCATAGGGATTATACTTAGTTTATGATTTTATCTCTTTTGGTTGAAAATGTTTCAATGATTTTAAGTGCACAAGACCCTAATCCTACTTTTTAAAACTATCTAATAAAAAAATGTTCATGAGTTAATAAAATTTTATTTTTGTCCATCATATAACTAGGATATACCATAAAAATATTAATAAAGTAAGACTTACTTGCTATATATTTCATAAGAACAACCAAAATCCTCTTAGTTGTATTTAGATTCCTCTCACTATAGGACTTAAATTGTCACACTAATGGAAATTTTAAAAGAAAAATTATTTGTAATGTACCCTATCCTAATTGAATCACTAACTCAAAATTT
Source organism: Torreya grandis (assembly GCA_037957365.1). Classification (NCBI taxonomy): domain Eukaryota; kingdom Viridiplantae; phylum Streptophyta; class Pinopsida; order Cupressales; family Taxaceae; genus Torreya; species Torreya grandis. Next base: position 729,607 of record JARHVA010007173.1, on the reverse strand, counting down.
GGCCTTATGATAGATCCAAGGTCCATCAAAGTGTGATAGGCTAGTAGATTAGGGTAAGCGGTTTTACATATATATTTATTTGTTACCTACTTTATCATGCCAATATCTAATTATTGTATATATTGATGGCCCCATTAGGTTACTAAGGAATTGGTAATTTTTTTTGGTAAATTAGGATCCTTTAATTTCTCATGCATACATCCTTCATGGTACTATGTTTTTACTTCATTAGTTAGCTTAAGACTATGCTTGCACAGGCAGTTTCTCTAGGACCATTAAAGTAAAAATACTTTATACATTATAAACTAATTAAATCATCTTGTTTATATTAAATAATGTGTTTTCATCTTTATTATACCATAATTTTCCTCCTTCCCTTTATTTCCCCTTGATATATAACCTTTTTCTAAATTTATCTCATCTCCTATGTATAATTTTCTTAGATTTCTTTTATAAATGTTAGAATTATGATAGGTGTTAGTGTTTAGAGATTCTCATTTGAACATGTCACATTTGAGTAGAATAAACTTATTTTTATCATTTTTATATTATATATTTGTCATTTATTTTCATTTCTAGGAATAATATTGGTATGATTTGGGATCTTCCTATGTATAATTTTCTTAGATTTCTTTTATAAATGTTAGAATTATGATAGGTGTTAGTGTTTAGAGATTCTCATTTGAAAATGTCACATTTGAGTAGAATAAACTTATTTTTCTCATTTTTATATTATATATTTGTCATTTATTTTCATTTATAGCAATAATATTGGTATGATTTGGGATCTTGACTTTTATTATACCTTTTATATCTTGTGTAGGTTTATTATAGCCATAGTTTTATAGATATTTGGTTCCTTTTCTACATTTCTTATTTTAATTAATTTATTTTCACACTTATCAATTTGATTTTCCAAATTTAATGTATCCCTCTCTTTATGAGTATTTATTCCTTTTTAACTTGCCTATCATTTTTATGTCTTTTCCAAACATAATTTAGCTTTCACCTATTGGTTTTATGGATTTCCTTCGTTCTTTGTAATATTTGTGTATCCTTCAATTTTTATACTCCCATGAGTATTACCTATTTTATTTTATATATATTTCTCATTTTATCTATAAGTTTAAAAAAATATAATCTATACACTCACCACTATCAAGAGTAAGGAATTTTCATGCAATCTTATTAGGAACAAGGTAATTTTAGGTATGTATGTGTTCATATTTATTTATTTCATTTATAATTATTTTTATACAACAATTTATTTTATATTTTGTGTTTATATTTTAATTCAAAAATAATGATCCCAAGATACACTATTTTGACATGTGATGAACTTTGGGTGGGGCATATGTATATTCCTCTATTTTTTAATCATTGAAAAAATGTTTTATAAAACTTATTAACTTAAGTTTTCCTTGATTACATGTCCTAAGGAGTGCACTAGAATTGGTGTTGGTTTGATGAATGGTAATTTATGATATATTTATATCATATGATCACCTATCATACTTTTTGACCCTAAATATATTTTTATGGTCCCTCTAGCCTCCTCTAGTTCTCTTTTCTTTATATTCTACCTCTTCCTCATAGTTTTAGTTTTTCCCTAACTAAATCACCATTTTTAAGCTAGTACATTTTCATACCTATATATTGTATTTTATCTTCCATTGTTTATGTATTCATTTACCTAATTATGTTCTATTTTTTACTATATTATCCCCATTGGATATAGTTTTGTGTCTTGTTTGCTAAATTGGCATGGTAAACATAGGTAACTTTTTCTCCAAATATTTAAACTATATAAATCTATATTAATTCCTTTGGAAAATTATATAGGTAAATTTTAGGATTTGGATTCATAAATATACATATCCCATTTCTCATTTAAAAAAATAAACACACATCTTAATGCTCTTCTTGCACACAAAACCTTCCTTTGTATAAGAGCATTAATAAGACTATAGTAACTTATACTAGTGTATGTATATGTTTGAATAAGTTATTTAGAGTTATTGAGAAGTATAATTAACTAAAGAGGTTTAATTTTTTTGGGAGTCCCTAACAAAGGATACTTAGGTGTTTAGCCTTATTTTTTATCCTTCACCTACATCATCTTTGATAAAGTTCCATTTTATCTAAGGGAGAGATTTATGTGTTAACAAGTTGATCGAATGTAAGTATCCCTACCTCCAAACTCTTTATTTTGTTTCGTTTATATGTATATAATAGCTTGGTATGTTATTATCTTATTATCCATACATATATTGTTTTATATTATCTTTTCTTGCTACTATATCCCTAGTTAGATACCTCTTGGTTATAACACTTATTTTATATGCCTCTTAGTCACCACCTAATGGAATTTATATCTTCCTAGTTTACCTCTTTTACATATTGGATATAGGTTGAATTTTTTCAATAAATACTTTTTTAGTCTTCCTATTATATCCTTGATCAAAAATTTAGTAAAAAATATTACTTATAACCTACATCCCACTTTTTTGTGTGGCCAATTATATGTATTTTGGATATTAAATGGTGTTATCCTTATCTCTATATTGGAAAATATTTATATTTATAAATATATTATGATACATATAGATACTTCAATATTGTTAAAGTATTTTAAAATAATCCACTTGTACCAAAAGAGGGATTAGGTGAATGGACATAAAGATGCATTTCACATCTATAGAAAATGAGGAAAATTCATTTCTAAATATTTCATGTACATGGGATAAATAAGTACACTAGATATGATTATGACATGTGGGATATGTAACTACAATTCCACTAAGGTTTATTGACCCATTATCCTTTTAATTTTATTCAATTGAGTTCTTGTGATGAATTAGATTTAGAGTAAAAAAATACAAATAATTTTTTTTCCATGAATTTATAAGATTAAATGCACAATAATGTATTACATCAAATATTTCACTTGCATAAGAAAATTTAAAATATATAATAGATCATAGTATAAATTTGGTGCAACATAACACATTAAAAAAAACATGATTATGGATGCTTCAGTGGTCAATTTTATTCTAGGGCATATTTAGTGCATGATGATATGAACTAAACATGTTATCTAATAGTTGAAAGATTATATTTTTCACAAAATATCATAACTTTTAGACTACTGCTATACTCTCAAAATATCAATATGGTACTTAGGTGTGTTTATTTTATCACTTTCACTATTTTTATTATTCCATATCTTATCCAATTTGTAAATTTAGTATTATTTATTGTTTATAGATATTAAGATGGTTTTAAGTAGTTTTTTAAGATATATTTATCATATATGTCATTATACACTTAATTTTATCATGTTATTAGTTTTAAAACACCCTTGGTCACTAAAAAATTAAAATAATTTTGTGAACCCATTCATTATTAGAACACCTACACCTTATGAGGTTTCTTCCTTAGGGTTACATAATCTAATTATTATGTTTAAAATCTAATTTTATAGTTGAATCTTATTTCACATGTTTTGATCAATCCTTGGATTTTGCCCACCCCTTTTCCTTTGAGGTTAATTTCATCTTCAAGAATCTAATGAATTCACCTTTGTTACTATAACATATACATAGTTAAGGTTTTAAAATTTATAATATTATAATATATTTATAATTTTATTCTAATTTATGATCTCTTATTTGTCTTAGAGTTTCAAACAAACTCTTTCACTACTTTTAGGCTTCTATTTTCTAAAATAGTGATGACTATATTTAGAATTGGTTGTATTCCCATTAGTGTTTCATACTTAGTCATGTGTTTATTATCTTATCTCAAGAGTATATTATATTTATATGTTATATTTATTTTAGAAAAGGATATGGGATTATTCTTATTTAAATATTTTTAAGTATTTTTTACATGTTATCCATACAAATGTTTATCATCATTTATAGGTTTATTTCATAAAGTTTAACATATAATTTTAGATTATAAATTGAGATTTTATAGGGTTTTATAAATAAAAAGTTATGATATCCTAGACCATGATGTATTTCCTTTATCTCCTCTTATTGGTGGAATTATTATTATTGTTTGTATGGCGATTTATTTGAGTTAGATTATGTTAAAATTCAAGGTGTTAGAGCACACAATGTCACTATATATCCTTATAGTTATCAATGTGAAATAAACCAAAAAAACACCCCTCAATCCTAGAATATAACCCATATTCCTTCTTGAATTTGTATTTAGGAACCTATTTTACTTATTTTGGACTAGTGTGTCCTAAAATAGTTTAAAATAGAAATATTCAAATTATGTAAAATAGAGTGATCATCATATCTATATGAGTGGAAATGGAAAGACTAATATTTCACTTATAATATATGAAATTGACAAATTAATATAGAAATGAAGGTACTGAGCTTATTTTTCAATTTTATTTCTCACTAATTTTTTCACTCTTTCTAAAAATGCTTTGTGTATTATGTAACTGATTAAATTGGGAAATGAGAGAAAAATATACATAATGGCTTCCAAAAAATATATGACACATGCACTAATTGGATTATATATCAACAATGTTTATATTGACTATTTATTATGTGTTATCTCATATCATTATACTCATGCATGTGAATTATTCCTTTGTATGTGCTCAATTTTATTATTTTACATTAGTTTTTTTCCTTATCCTTCCATTGAAATCGTAATCTCACTTCCAACCATAAGTTGACCCTTGAGCAAGAGGTTAGTATGTTGGGTTTGATATCCTCATACACTTCTTAATGAGTGAATAATTATTTCCTATTTTTTAACACTCCAAATAGGGCTCAACCCACAAATATTTATACCACTTAGGTATATGTGTGGAATGTAATGATGAGTATAGAATATGGTGCAATGTTTGGTTTTCAATTCTTGGCACCATGAAAATTTTCCCTACATGGGTATTCATACTTGGTTCTAGGATTATGTTTTAAGGACTATTAAATTATATATTATTTTGTGATAATGCACTAAGATATATCTAGTTTGTTTTTTAAGTTTGTTACTATTTAACCAAGATGGATATAACCTAAAGATTATTTTTTATTAATATCCAACTCATTGATATTTACTTCTATAACTATCCCATGCGTCATGTCTTAGCCAACATACTAAAAACTTCTAATTTTCAATATGATCCATTGAGTGTTCTTAGACACTATAGATAAAGGTATCATTCTAAAACCAACTGACTATTTCCAATATTATCCTTGAAGTGAAAATTAGTGATATAATATGTGGAGATAGTATGTTATTATATAAGGTTCTTACACAAACTAGGGTGATCTTGAATATGTGCACCTAATAAATTATGTTAGCCAATACCATAAGTGGATAGATAAATATGGGAAAGAGTTCAAAGTATTAAAATCTATTTGAAATGTCTAATTATGTCAAAATGTGCCAAAGTTTATTTTTACAAAGTGTCTAATATAAAATTTAGGTGTATATAGATGCCACCCTTTTAGTTTAGTATTTTAAATGCTAGATTAAAATTATAAAAGATGAAATGTGGTACCCATGAGAAATACACTTGGTGTTAAAATATATTACCAAAATTTCATACTTTATTCATGAAAAAAAAGAAAGGAAACATGTATAGATTAATTACCTTCATGATAGAAAATATGAAATAATATAGATCATTAAAATACATGAAATTGAAAAGACAAGGAATGAATACACCTAAGGGTAAAATAACCATGTTACCACTTGGTGAACTTGTTTAGAGAATTTAATGGGGTGATTATGATCCAATAATGTGTAAATTTTGAAATATTGAGTTGAGAAGTATTAATGCCTTAACCATCATCACATAAGTGAAAGGATCCTTTTTGCATTATTTGTATATTTGACAAATATGAGTATGAGACTATGACTTACATGTTTTGAATATATATTTATGATGTTAAGTCATGTTCATCTTAGACATACAAGGAACTATGAAGGATTTTAATGTTTTGGGAACCATGAGGAAGACCTAATATCAATAATGTTTTGGATTGCTTACTTTTGAAAGTATGATGGTTACATTTCATTTATGTAATATTGCTTTATGAAATTTGATTTTATCTATGAGAAATATTGGCTTAAATCATGATTGAATCATTACTTCTAAGCTTATGAACTGGATATTACTTATGTATTGAATCATATGAAATTATCTACCTGGATGTTGATATTTTATAAATGATTAGTTATGGTTAATTGATTGATTTCCTTATTTGATTAAATTTGGTAGCTTCAACTATTAAGCTAAAAGAATTATATGTGTGCATCAAGTGTGTAAGAACATAAAAAGGGCCAATGAATTAAACAAACTACACCAAGCATTATTATATCCCCAAAATAACTTTAACCCTTCATAGACCCATAATTGGTTGCCTAGTCTACCACCTAGTAGATATGGTGTTTAATTAGGTATCCAACCTTTAAGCGTAGTTGGTGAAACTTATTCTCGCATGAATTGAAGATCTTATAGCCAATGTTTAGAATGTCTAGTGGATGATTATCATATATTCATTATTACTAAGATCAAGTGGGAAAATAGGTAAAGGAGTATTTCAATCAACCATAAAATCCTGTGAAGCCACCATGCACCTTAATTGAACATGGAAAAGAATGTCCCTTAATAAGGTGTGGGTTGGTAAGTGACTGGTGGTTAGATGATTCTAAAATTTTTATATGTAGTAGTAAAAATAATTTATCTGAGGACATTTTTTGATAATTTAAATGAAGTTAGACTTATCATAAGATAAGGGTAAGTAGTGGATATGAATAGTTGGTTAGGAGAGTTGAGTCTAGAAAATTGGAAGATAGTGCCTAGGTGGTCTGAAGGTTGATAGGCGGGATTCCTAATAAATTATGTTTTATGTTGTTCATTTGGATTGAAATGATTATATTATTTATTTTATATTCTTTATTTAAGGATAATAAGACCACTTAGTTTATTTTTCATATTTTGTTATTTGCCTATGGTTGTGCATTAGCCACCATGTAGTACTTGCTCGTATGAGGGCCTTCAAGAGGTTGTTACTTCTTAGTTTGAATGAAATGATTCTAGTTATTTATTTTTTTCTCTTATTTAAAGGATAATAAGACCACTTGGTTTATTCTACCTATCTTATTGTCTTATTATGGTTGTGCATTGGTTTCCATGCAGTTTTTTGCCTAGTTGAGGGATTCATAGAGGTTTTTTTCCTCCTCACTTGTATTTAATGTTTTAGATTATTGATTTAAGTGTATTAATGATTTTGTGACATAATAAAGTAGTTTTATTTGAGCAAAATCTTCATGGTGGAATAATCCTAAGAAATCTTATATTGAACATGGTGGTATAATGTTTGACCCTCTTATTAATGTCACGATAGAAGTTGTTAAGCCTCTCATGATGAGACACAATAGTATAATTATTAACACTCTCATGATTATTATATGGAATAAATATAGTAAGTTATCCTCTTTATAATCTAACAAATAGTGGGCCTTATTTATAATTTGAATGCTTGTCGACTAGTTTTATCTTTTAATTGATTAACTTCACTTAAATGATCTTTTGAATTCTTGTTTATTTATATTGGGATTGGGAGTCTTTTTGGGTAAGAACTAATAATAATATTTTAGGAATTACATGGTATTTACATTGTGTTAATATATCCTTACCTAGATATCCACCCTTGCCTCTACCAAGTGATGTAAACATGCTTCGAGATAGGAGTCTTGATCTCAAGGTTGTATAAAGAAGTAGCTTGATCTTTACAAAATGTTGGGTGGTGATCCTTCTTTCTTATGGCTAGCATATGCTTAGGAGTGAATGGAGAGAACCATTGGAGACAACTAGTTCTATAATATTTAAGTGAGCCTTGAGATGTGCATTTTGATTATATAAATAAATGGATGAATTATAATGTATCACTAATGATTTAGCATGCATCCTTCTTTTAATATTATTACAAAATAAATATTTTGAATGAAACTCCAAACATAGATTAAAATATATGTTTTATATTTACTAAAACTTCAATGTTAAACTAAGTTGTATCTATTATGAATTTTTAAGTTATAAGATCTTGGGAAGAGTCTCATGTATATCAAGAGTATTTATCCTTTGATGCACTTTCAAATAAATTAACAAATTGATTTCCTTTCTTATATATTTATCATGAATGATTGGTTATTTTAAATATTATGTATCTCTTTTTATCTAAATGTGAGGATTTTGGATTTAACTTATCTAAAAATGAGTGAAACTCAAATCAATAGTTAAGATTTATTATTTGGAATAATAATATAGCTAGACTATTTTAATCTAACAATAATGTTATTTGGGGTAAAAAGGATTCCTTGAGAGAGGACCCCCTTCATCTCGGAAGTTGAGTTAACTACCTACTATAAAACTTCCCTATATCAAGACTATTTAATAAGCAAAGATGAAATTTAATGAAGATTGGTTATTTTATGATAACTACAACAAGAATTCAACCATAGGGCTGACTGAATCTTCTACATCTTAATAACTTAGTGTTTCCTTTGTGATTGAACCCTTTTTGTAAAAAAGAGTCAACTCATTTTGACTTTTTTATTGAGACTCTTGGGAAGGAGTCACTTTGAACAAAAATATCTTGGGCCTTATGGATTTTTGAATAGGGGACTATGGGTATTTAATTAAATATAGTTAAGCATGATATCTTTATCCTATGTAAGTCTCTCCTTTAAATATGTATGTTTTAATTATTAAATCTAGATTATGCAAGGATGAGTTGAAAGCCATTATTAAAATATGGATTGTTATCTAGAATAATAATGGGAATTGTTCATTAAATATTTTTACATTATTTTAGATGGAAAAGATGTCTATAAAATAATCTCTTAGTCTTAGATAGTTGAGTTTACTACTTATTTTATGCCTCTCCAATAACTAGATAGTTTGATCTTTGCAGGGTCTATGAAAACAATATTTATGAAATTAAGTTTCAAAAAATACATAGGCTTATATTTGAGTGTCATTAATAATTTTTCATTGAGCATTTATCTTGGGTTTATTAAAATTTTACCTTAGTCAAATATTGTATTTGCCTTTTCATTTGATTTTGCCTTAGTCAATTTTATGGCTCTTGATAAATGGTTTAGATGAAGTCATGTGTTGCCATCCTAGGACCCAAGATTGATGTCAACTTGGTCTATAGTATAGTCAGTGGTAGGCTAACAAGTGAGTAAGATATTACCAAGTGGTATCATCCTAGTGACCCATAATATCATAGTAGACCATATAGGTATAAATGCATCTGGGCCAATAGGTTAGAAATATGTTTCCACATAGAATCATCTCAATAACCCATGAACCCATAAATGTTAGTGGAGTTAGTAAGGGATCTAAACAAGAAGGCAAGAAAAAACTATTAGATGGTAACACCCATAATCATGAAGTCTCAAAGGTTTTAAGACATTTGGGTTAATACTCTAATGCTTCCATTTTTCATGTAACTAAGGATATTGATTCTTAAAGCTAGGAAGTTGGATAATTAGCAATGGAACTGTAGTCCCATAATCAAGATGTATAACATTTCCACATTTCTTGATAGCTTATGAGTGAGTAGACCTAAGGTGGACATGTGTAAATTATCACCATCAACAATAATTGAGACTAATTTTGATGGTTGTCTCCATGTCATTGACACCTTCACATTTGTCAAAAGCTCATGAAATAATTATGAGTGATATCCAAATGAATTAGGACTATGGAATTTCAAATTAGTAGCTTTCATTTGTTAATCCTTAATGGTAGTAGCTAGATTCAATTTTTTTAAACTAGAGGTATTTGGTTTTCCATTCTTATTCATAGATGTTTTATGGTTTTATGCTATGTCATGCCTAATTTGTAGGAAAAATGGGCATGACATTTTGGTATCAGATCTTATGTTAAAACATTAAGAACTCTAGGTATTTGAATTACTTTTGGGATTTCTATTTTCCACATGTGTTCTTATGTCTCACCTATTGGCATGTAGAATGAGAGGAGGGTATGGATCACATAATGGTGAAAATTATTTTGGTGAACATGAGGCTCCCATTAAGTGAGGAATAAATGAAATTAGACCCCAACTCCTTTTGGATATGCAATAAATGTAAGATGTTTTGTAGGATATATTTTCAATAACACTACTAGAGGTAGAGAGGCACTCTCCATAACATTATTAGGATGAGTAGAGATTATTTTAAAGAGAGATGTCTAAGATTCATCCCCATCACCATTATAAAGGTGATAGAGGTGAATTAAATCACCATGATGAGTGATAGGAGAGACAAGACATAGAATGTCCCATAGACATGTGCCTGGAGATTTAGTGAAAGATTTCATTAGGATACACCCTCCTACTTATAATGGTATGTATTAGAATTTTCCAAATAATCTTGGTTGGTAATAATGAGATGATTTTTTTACTTTATATGATTGTGAATCTAATGTGAATTCATGTTTAGTTAGCCATCTTCTCAGGGATGCATCTAAAATGTGGTGGGAAAGATAGGAGTAGAAGCTTAACTTAACACCAACACCCCTTACATGGAATTTTTTTAGGAGTGTTTTAGGTACACTACCTATCCTTAGGTAAACTACCTATCCCCTTGCTATGTTTATAATAAAGTGTATGAGTTTCAAGACCTTTGAAAAGGGAGTGGCACTATGACACAATATGAGTGTTGATTTCTAGTTTTAATCAAATACGTGTAGGGTTATACAAATTAGATAATCCAAGTGAATAGATTTATTAGAGGACTAAATTTGGATCTATCTAGTTTAGTACACATTTTAGCTCCCAAAAACTTGGAAATAATAATTTAAAATGCCTATTTGGTCAAGGATTCTTATGGAAAAACTTATGATGCTTGAGATAAATTCCATGGTAAGATGCAATCATAAAGTGATTCAAAGTTACAAGGTGCATTACTTATAACTTGAGGAAGTTTGAAAGAAACTTAATCCAACCTTAGGCCTCCTAAATAAAAACATCAAGAGAGTAACCATTCTATCCATATACAAAGGAAAAAATAGTGTGATTAATAGTGACATAGGTGAGGTGATGCTAAATCTAAAGAATTTTGACATCTTGGGACTACATGAAATAAATAGTCTGAGTAGGCAAGACAATCAAGTTAAACTACTTATTTCATACCTAGAATGATTGGATCCCCCTCATAATGAGCACAATGAAAAGTTATATATTTCATGTTAATAATTTTTTATCATTATGCATGATATTTTTCTCTTTAACCATCAACTACCAATAAGCACAAGGCCATAGTATTAGAGTAGACAAAGAGTGATGTGAGTTGAGGACATAGAATCTATATAATGGTGTATGACCAAAAAGGAGTGAACTAAGAAATGGTCATATAGACCACAATTATGATTGAAGGAATTTAAATTTAAATTTTATTTAATTTAAGAGCTTTAGACTCATTTATTTCACTTTTTATCATGGATTGTTGTGGGCTAGTGGCTATTAGGTAATTGGAATGTTGGGAAATCAAGTTGGCCTCTGGGCCAAGTTATTTGTTAAATATTAATGATCAGTTGTATTTTATGCCTAGGTGTCTATGCACCATAATAGACTTTCACATTATTCCTTTAGGCACATATGATGTTGAATTGGGTATAGATTGGATTGTAACTTATAAAACCAAGATGGATTGTCATAACAAGGTTATTAATACTCAAAATTTGTGAAAATTCAAAATTTAGGCCAAAATCAATTAAAAATGCTAAATGGGTTGAGATTGTTGTATACACGTGTTGATTTAGGCTAATGTATTCATAAATGGGGCAATGATTTTTATGTGAATATTAAATTTTCTCAAACCATTTTGATTCAAAATGACAAAAATGTAATTTGACCCTCTAACACACTGAATTCTTCTAATTCAAAAGCACATGACATGTGCATGTGTTATTTCATGTCAACAATGTCTTAAATGGGATATTTGTCTATATTCACCAAACATATTATTATAATCAAATATATCCAAATTATGACCCAATAATATGACATTCTAACTAATTTGATTAATAGTGTGCAACTAATTTCCAAAGAATTACATAAAATTTGATTAATCTCACTTAGGCAAATTAATCCAAATCAAGTGATTAAGTGGAAAATACATGAAATTTATTTAATATATTTTATTTAGAAATTAAATATTAATATCTACATCATCAAATGACATCATTTGTGGGGTGGCATCCATAAGCCATAAATGAAACAAATATCAGGTTTAAGGCCTCCCATATCACTTTAATGCCCCTTCCTTCCAAATATTCATGGATATTATCTCCAAAATTGAATTAATTCATGGCCACACATCTTGATCTCAAGATGGATGGTTATGTTTAATTATGATCAATCTAAAAAATATATAAATAGGATGGCCAATACCACCATTTTAAAGCTTCATTTGGTAAACTTATTATACAAAATTATATACACATCTCATTTGTGTGTAGTGTTATAATGCTTAATTTTCAATAGGATAACTTCAAAATAAGCACAAAATTGATTCAAATATCATGATCCTAATTTCATTAGTGCACTTGAGATGATGGAGGAGCTTTGCCTTGCATCATTACTAAATACTTGAGCACTAAATCAAGGGGAAAATCAAGCTTTGAGAGACATTTGGGTTATGGGATACTCTTGGGAAGGTATTATGTATGTGTTTTCTTTTAATAGATCTTAATTGTCATTTGGAAAACCCCGTCAAAGGATTTGGATTAGTTGGTTATGTTCTTATGCATTTTCTTGAGTTTTTTCACTAATTTTTTAATCTATCTTTGTATTCCATCTTTACATATTGGCATGCCTAGTGGGACCCCGTATCCCATAAAAGAAAATAAAACAACATGGAATATTTAGATTTGATAAAAAGTCCTTGAAAATACATAAAAAAACAAGTTTTAACATTATTTTTCCATGTTTTTGGTTCTTTTTGACACACAGTTTACACAGTGACCAGTATTGGTTCTCTATAATTGGCATTAGTCCTATCTAATCAACATAGGTTCCATATGCAGGGAATAACATGGTATAAAAATTGGGGTTTTAATCTTTCTTCAAATTTTAAATTTATTATTTTAGCTTTTAAGTATGTTTTTACATTTTATTGCATGATCTAAAAGTTTTTTTGGAGATTTTATACTAACTTGGGCTAACAAAAGTTTTTTGACAAAACATTTTTTTGCCTAAGGGTTCACACAACCAATATTATTATTTATTTACCTACATTGATTTGATTATAACCATCATTGGTTATTTTATTACCATCATTAGTCTTGTTATAACTGACATCAATCACTGTTCATTGACATTGGTCTATGTGTATGAAAAATAGAGAAAAATGAGAGCAAGTTTTCAAATCTTGATTTTTTCATTGATAATTATGCTTCAAATTAGAAGGAAACCCTCTAAAACTTATAGGTCACACATTGGAAAAGTGCCAAATTTAAACATATTTAACTCTTGAAAATTTCTATTTGGTGCTTAAAACATATTTAAATGGTTTGTTTAATTATTTTGTGAAAGTTTATCAAAGTTTTAAATTAAGGAAGGGGACAAAAAAATCACAAACATCTCAATTTTGTGCATAAAATAAACATTCAGTTTAAATTTCAAATTCTTTGAAGTGTTTTTTTTATGCTAGATCATTTTATACTTATTTATTTTTTGTAAATGTATGATGTGTGTGTGCTCTCCCCATGTCCCATTTAGGTAAATTTAGTGACCAAAATCACTTCTTCCTTGTAACTGTGACTTTCTCCAAGACTTAAAAATAATGTTTTTAAGGTTTTCCACAAGACCCGTATGGTTTGGATGATCTAGACACAACCTTTAAAATACTTTCACTTGGTAATTTATTTTATGCAACTTGGGTTATGAGTGGGAGTTCATATATTCCTCATGAGTTATTTAGGGAAGTTTTAACTCAGGGTTTTATCTCTTGGAATTGTTTCAACCCTAATCCATGGTAAGGTATATAAATTTTGTCATGTATATTGAGATTTCTAGGGGGTTGAGTGGCTAACCTCTCTAATCATAATGAAAACCTGAGTTAGGTTTGGTTAACCAAGGGATTCCACTAAGAAGTACATGGATGGAATCACTATGTAAAGTAATAAACCATTGCATAGTAAGTTAAAAAGTATGAACTCAAATGACATGAGGCATATCTAGTGTTAATAACACTTGGGAAAATCTAGATGATTGAAAATTTAGTTTTAGAACAACCCCACTTTCCTTGGACATATTGTTGATGTAGGGCAAGTAGCCTAAAGTTCCATGTATTTTTACAATCCTTTTGGAGAAGGGGGGTGTAAAAACCCTACTACTTCATGCAATTTTAGTTTTGGATTAAAAATTAAAAATCCTTTGAAGAGAATGTATATAGATGGAATTCAGTGATGCAAAGCAACTTTATTAATTTAGGGCTTTGGACATTATATTTAGTTGTATTTTTCTTTTCCTTTACTTTTATGGTCTTGATTTGAGTATAAAAATTGTTTATAAAAAAATCACATCAATCAAACACATCTTTTATCAACCATTTTATTTGAACAAGGAGGTGTTATGCTGACCAAATCAAAACCATCTTTTGCCTTATTCAAATCTTCATTTGAAACATTATGTTTGTCTTATTTAAACTATGTTGTTATGTTTTCAATTTGAGTCTAAAACATTTTCCAATAAGATTAAAGTACTTCATTTTTTATTTCAAATTCAAAATCTTACCTTTCTAAGTTCTAGACCAACATGTTAATTGGTTTACCATTTTTACTTGGTTTGAGTTAACTTGGGTATGATTTCTAATTTGGGTTGAAGGCCATTTTATAGAATCATCATCATAATTTGATCATTATGAACTTAGTTTATCTTGTGCATTTCATACACTATAAGTTATATATTACATTTTATCTTGTTATTACAATGTGGTGGCATTATGCTACCTATTTGGTTTTAGTTTTATACTTAGCAATTCTTATGTGTTTTTATATCTTGAGTTTCTTAGTTTAAATTTTTTGTTTCCTCATCAAAAAGACTCTCTTATAATTTTCTAGTAGAAACTCATCAAATTTGAACAATATATTATGGTATTGATGTATATTTGACCTATATTTGGTGTACTAATTTGCACTTTAGGTTTCAAAGTTATCATACCCTCTCCTAATTGGATGATTTTAACCAACCAAAGTTGAATAAATTCATGAACCATTTCATATAATTGTGTGTTACTATGAAATATTCCTTTTTATTATAGTCTTTCTTACCTTATCACTTGTTTGGATAACATCAAAACACATCCCTGTTAATATTTCAATAATATTCCAAATATTAGAAAATATAGAGAACAAACTTATAGACATGATGTAAAAGTACAATCATAGTGGTGTTTATTATGGCCCTAGATATGAGTAAGAGCTATTTTATGATGGATAAGAAAATTCCATATTATTTTAGGACATTCCCACAACCGTAGGATCTTAGGAAGCTTACTTTGAACATCAAACACTAGAGGACAAAGATGAATCATTCCAAAAGTTGATTGAATCATGCACTAGATTGCCATTAAAATTTATTATGTGAAAATTGCATACCTTGGTTATGGTATAAGACCAAAAATTAGAACAATCCCTCACTCATATTGTAAAAGTAAACATTGCTTCTTAGTGAAGGAAAGGAAGTGCTCATAGAGTCAACACTTAATGATTGAGAAATTGTCACTAAGATCAACAAGATAAGTTAATGATATGTAAACCAATTTATCATGGAAACGAATAAGTTTTTAGTTGCCTCTTCCATAAAAAAAAATTCTTCCAAGGAGAAAGGGAATGTGGTAGAACCAACGCAACACACTTTAGTTGAGAAAATACCTATAATGGATCAATATGTCATAATTGAAAAACCTAAATCCCAATAGGTTAAAAAAATGCTTCGATAGACACAAAACATACATTTTTAAATCATTAAGAACATCATATTCATTCAAAAAATCAAGGACCAAAAAAATCATTTCATATTGAGGAAATTAAGAAATTGGCTAGTTCATCTCAATCGATGCTTAGTTTGGTGAATACACCATAGACTCCTCAAAATCAAAAAAATATTTACAATTCAAGGTGGCCAACTTCAGGCGATGTTAATCATCCCAAAAATAAATGGCTCACTTACTTGACTCAAGGAGAAAACCAAAATAAAATTGTATATTATAGGGTGTACATCACTAACAAATATATGAAATAGGGACACATACCACCCCAAAAGAATTATATTCCACATAATAATGCACAAAACATGAAATAGTGGAATTTGATGAAAGAAATAATGTCATGATTGGAGGTATAAAATTGAATTAAAAAAGTACAAATTTGATATAATATGTCCATATCTATTTGATTTAAGTATTCTCCAAGTCCCCTTTCAGCTTAATTTTGAGGCACCCAAATTTGAAAAATACAAAGGAAAGGGTGACCCTTATGAACACATTTTGGAATTTTGTATTATGTAAAGAGGTAGATTACAATAACATTTATTTTATTCATTTATTTCCATAAAGTTTAATTAGACCAGCTTTAGACTAGTTTCTTTAGTTACCCAAGGGATTGATTATAGATTGGAAATATCTATCTAGAAAGTTTATCAACCACTTCTCTTATAATATTGGCCATGAATTGACCATTATTGACTTTTTAAATGCCAAAAAACAATATTGAGAAAGATTTACAACATATCTATAGTAGTGGAGAGCATTAGTTAAATTATTTCAACATAATTTACTAGACAAACAATTGGTTGACATTTTTACACAAAACTTACACTCTAAAACGGTGCACAATAAATGTCATGCATGCATGAACACATTTGAATAAATTATAGATGATGGTGTGAATATTGAGAAGGATATTATCACCAAAGTCCTTGTCAAAATATATTCATAGGGTCAGACATCAAATTGGACCCAATCTCCTAGTCAAATTGTTGCAATAGAAACACCTAAAGGGTTCAATAAGAATAAGAACATGGTAATAAATAGAGTAACTAAAGCAATAAATTTATAAATTTTGTATGCTATGCTAGCTCCAAATGTGCAAAACTCTCCACCTAATCCACTAGACACTTTGAAAAGAGTCCCTCCATGAAGGGTATTCAATAATAACATTAGAGTATACAAAAAACTAGGAGATCCAATTGAATTAATGTTATAAAATCTTGAAGTAGCTAATTTGATTATATGGCCTAAACCAAGGACATTTCCAAAAGATCCAACCAAACTAGATTGGTATTGGGTAAATGAATTTTGGAACTTCCATCATGTTGTTAGACATGGTGCTTATCATTATGTTTAATTATGACACCTTATTGAATATTTGATTGAGAGTGGTGAAGTTAAGATTAAAATTTCTCCATAGGAAACTAATCAGGACATGGGAATCTATAAATATCCATTCCGTTGACATAATCAATAGCCTCTAAGGAACAATCAGAACAAAGGATATAATAAATGATAAAATCAAAACCAAGGTTAGAATTATAATCATGATCATAATACCCATGCTAACAACCTACAATACAACATGCCTTATGATTATAACAACATCATGAGGCACATTTATTCAAACCACACTAAAACTATTATTGTTAAAACCCAAGAACCATCCCATGATTCTTAATGTACTGGATCTATTATTATAGGGTTAGTACTCTCTCCCTCAACTAATTATACATTGAGTCTATGTAATTATATTTTACCTCTATTTTCATGAGTTACCATTTATAGGCCTCATCCTTATTCTAATTATAATGTCTCCTTACCAATTTAAAATTGCTCTAGTGTAACTAGATGCCCATGAGTCACCCTCTAATTCCATTTCCCTTTATCTTCTAATTATAATGGCTCTTTTCCTCCTTTGGATTGTGTAATCACAAATAGACACTCATGAGTTACTCTTCAAGGCCCTTTTCCCTCTTCTACCACTAAACCTAATGTGAACATTATGCCTTTAGATCTAAAATTAAACAATGTACCAGCTAAGGCTAAACTATTTCATCCTACTATTGAAAATCCTTATAGCATATCAGACCCACTAAGTAAAACCCTTATGAATATTTCTATTTTAGATATTTTGTGTATGTTTGAAGTCCATATAACTAAATTGAATGACCTACTTTAGCAATTTACTATTCCCTAAAATATTAGTCTTAAATAGTTCCAAACACTTATAATATATTTATCTTCAATTTAATATCTCACATTTGCATTTCTAAGCCATAATAACCCCTTTTATATTGAGGTCATTAGTGAAAACCATAAAATCAAGTTGGTTCTTATAAACAATAGTTTAGGGATGAACATAGTGTCCCTCAAACTATTATAGAGATTGGGCTACACTAAAAAGGACATCCAACCAGATATGATCACCATAAAGGCATATGAAAATTTTGAGAGGGAGTCTTCCTGTACTATTAATTTTCCAATCATTATTGGGTATATGTCCCATCACACTTTATTACATATTATGGATATTAAATTTCCTTATAACATACTTCTTAGTTAACTTAGTATCAATAAGGTACACGTTTTTCCATCCATTTTGCATTAGTGCATTAAGTTTGTCTATAACCTTATCATTATTATAAACACTTAGAGGCTAAATATCATAATTATAAATATTTTCCTAATTTTGAATTCATTACAAAGAATAATAATTAAATAGTTTCACATCCACCAAAATCTAATTATATCAACCCTAGTGACCTTGCTTCCACTTTGGTTGATCCATTTCCCACAACTCATACAAAATAGATTTTTACAGAAGACATGGGCATTTTCTTGTACCATCTTAAGGATGCCTTCCACATTGCCATGTTTTTGAAGTCTTTTAAAACATTTGGTAAACCCAAACCTTCCAAAATCCCTAATAGACACAACATGGTTTGGTAACATAAAAAAGAAACAACTAAACCAATGATGGTATTTGTGCTTGATATTTCACCAAAAAAAGATCAAGAGGCTTTCACTAAAGGAGTTTTGTTATAATCTGACAACATTGTTTATTTTTTTTAGAATCCAAAATATCCTATCCCTAATTGGATCATGGATAATTTTGATTATACAAGAAAAAGCCTTAGCCCATAGGTGCAAGGAATACTGGAACCTTTATTAGCTATTAAACCTAATTTTAATCAAGGTCTTATGTTTATACCACCTAGGGGTGACATCATGATTTTTTATAGTGATTATTCTTAATTGACTAACGATGAGACTCCTAGAAGTGATGTATCATCCCATTATAGTATTTTTAATGAGCTTATTGATACCAATTTATTTGATTCCAATGCCATTATTACCTTAACACCTCATTTTACCTTATGCCTTTATCATCCCAAACTCATTGATTGAGACCAACAAAATTTGGTTATTTGCCTTGATGAATTCTATAATGAAGAATATATTGTAGAGTATATGATCCTTAGAGATGATTGCCCATTAGTGATCATAAACAAGGATTTGATTTTTATTTATATCCTTATACCTACTTTGGAGAGAAATTAAACTTTGTTGGTCATGAAGAACATAAAACATTGAGATCTTTAGGTAAAAACCTCTTAGAGGCTCTAATTGATCAGGGCAAAAGTAAATAAAGGATAAGCCCTTAAATGTAAACATGTTTCAGTCACTCTTGGATGGGAAAGTTTTCTCATCCCCAAAGGACACATAAGTTCCATCAATTCCTAGTTCTATAGCTAGTACCAACATCACATCATTACAACAACAATTCTTTACACATCTTGCTCTTATCTTTATTGATATATTTGTTAACTGGCCATTACTTGAGTTGGTAGATTTAGATTCATCACATTATGCAAATATTTAGGAATAAAATAAAGAAATAATAGAAGAATAATATGATTATTATCACACATTTCCTACTATTCTAGAATATATTCCTACACTTCTTATATAAAACATTGTGGAAGTGATCCTGAGAACATTTGATGATCCCAAAATTGTTTACCTTGGATCTTCCCTCACTGAAGAGGAGTGAGATCAAATTATATCCATTTTTATGTATTTTATTGATATGTTTGCATGGTAATATTCCATCATGATAGGATTAAACCTTGACTTAGTTGTCAATCATCTTGTTGTTTATTTAAATGCCAATCTAGTTAAACATAAATTGAGGAAGATGCATCCACACATTGCTTTTTTGTTAAAAGAAAAATTGGAGAAGTTACTATGAATAGGCTTCATTAGATCATTCGAATATTATAAATGGATATCAAAAATATTTTTAGTTAACAAAAATCCTTAGGGTATAGATTTTTATACCAATTTTATAGACATCAATAAAGCATGACCCAAAGATGGTTTTTCTCTGTCCAACATTGACATGATAATTGATTTTACTACTGGGTATGAGATGTTGTCCCTCATGGATGGATTTTTTTGGATAAAATCAAATAGAGATATCTCAAGAAGACTAGTGCAAAATTATATTCACCACCCCATGGGGAACATTCTATTATCAAGTCATGCCATTTGGCTTAATGAATGTTTGAGCCACTTATCAACATGTTATGACTATCATAGTCCATGGCATGATGCATGATATTATTAAGTAATATGTTTATGATATCCTAGATAAATCAAAAAAACTTTCTTGACATCTTAATGTTCTATGGAGAATCTTTGAGAGACTTCATGAGTACAAAGTTTGTTTAAATCATAAGAAGTGTGTCTTTGGTAGCAATTTAGGAAATTTCTAGGGTTTATTGTATCAAAAAGAGTGATCTAAGTTGACCTTACTAAGGTCAAGGCCATTGTTCAAATTCCTTCACCTTCAAATATTAAATAACTCTAAATCTTGTAAGGAAATATCTAATCTATTCATAGGTTCATTTCTCAGCTAGAAAATAAGTGCCACCCATTCACACATCTCTTGAATAAAGGGGTAAAATTTTAATGGCATCATGAGTGTCAATTAAAATTTATAAATATCATAAAATATTTTTCCAACCTGCTAGTTTTGAGACCACCAACACCTGGACTACATTGCTTCTCTACATTTTAGAAACTGAACATGCACTAGGGGCACTTTTGGACCAACATTATGATCAGGTTATGGAGCATGCAATTTATTATTTCAGCTACACTAGTGTCTTATGAACATAAATATATGCCTATTGAGATGGTGTGTTTAGCTATGGTTTTCACTTCATAAAATTTATGACATTATATGATAAATAATAAAACCATTGTTATTGCTAAGGTGGATCCTCTCAAATTTTTGTTATCCAAAAAAACTCTCACAGGATGCATGGCTAAAAGGGTCATGCTATTAAGTGGATTTTATGTTGAGTATAAAAATTTAAAACCTATCAAGAAGCATGTTATTGATGATCAACTTGTAGAGGCCCCTATTATGGACACTCAACTACTTAGATTAGACTTCCCAAAAGATTATATTATGATAATAGAAGAAGCACAAAATGAACCTAAATAATGGAAACTATATTTGGATGGTTCATTCACTTCTCATGGATATGGAGCTGACATTTTTTTGATTACACCACAAGGGGATTTGATTCTCAAAGCATTTCATATCAATTTTCATTATACTAATAATATGGCTGAGAATGAAGCACTTATTATAGGACTTCATCTTGTAATATAGTGGAATATCCAACAATTAATGTTCTATGGTGATTCCCAACTAATTATAAATCAAACTAGTGACCATTATCAAAAGAGAGATGATAAGATAATACCCTACAATAATCTCAAACTCATTTTAAATATCTACAGTTTGAACAAGTATCAAGGGCCAAAAATAGATGTTAGAGGTATAATCACTAAGGGGGATTAAATTAGTGAGCCCAAATAATTCAACTTCAATTTTGATCTTTATAAACTCTTAACCAATTACCATAAGCATTCATAAAATATTCACATAATTCATATCAATAATCAAGAGAGACAATGTAAGATCAATCACATAACATAAGACATATGTGTGAAACCCTCTTGGGAAATAAAATCCACTAGAACCTACACTTGGACTATTATCCTATACGAACAAGAACCAATTTAGACCATCTACAAATGATAAAAGGAACTACAATATCTATTTAATGAGAATCTAATCCCACAAAGTGATACCACACCTATCTAGCTAAGATACAACAAAAACCAAACCCTTTAGCAAGTTTCACCTTAAAAGGAGGATGCAACCACTTTAGATGCTGAGCTACCAAAAGAACACCTATGAATAAATATACCTATGAACTAATGTCAACAACACCTAATGATGGACATCTACTTATCACACTTCACCTTCACTCATACTCAAATAACAAGTACATAATTCTCCTAATAGAATTATGACCAATAAGTCATAAAAACAATCCTAAATTCTACTCTTTAACTCATCTTCTAGTCACTCTAGCTCTCCTTCACTCCATAAAACACACACTAGCCTCTCTCAAAAATCTCCTAAGTCTCTTACATCATATCTAGAACCAATCATATTTTAGTTTCACTATTTATAAATCAATCTTGATAATCACTACCTTGGTTGGCCATTAGGCATGCCTTATCCATTAAAGGATCTCTTACATCAAGACACAACTCAACAAAATATTCATAGGTTTAACATAGCATCTATAGGTCACCCTTAAGGAACTAGACCTTTTAATAAGGCCCTTGTAGGCTTTATAGGTCTCAGGTGAACCCATTCACTCCTTTAGCACACCCTCAAGAAAAATAAGAACATAGTAAAAGTTTAAAATACATGGATCCAATCCTTATGTCACCTTCAACATCCTCAAATGATCATAGTCAACTTATCTCACCTCTGCATATTCTCAAACAACTCAAACACTGACCTGGTGCACACATTCACCATGAATGAACAAACAATAAAATTTTTAAGCATTGTTCATACTCAATATATATTTATCACACCTCTAAAATCCACATAGAGTATCCTCATAGAGTATACAACATGTTCTAATAGCTAATTCATGATGAGACATCTAAACAACATCAATATAAGCTTGAATATCCTTGTCAGATCAATTACAAAAAAAACATGAACACAAATTCAACTTATAGGATCAATATATTTGATTTTAATCACTTCTAAATCTTCAAATTAGGTTTATTATATGATCCATGGAGTCCTCTTCATCCTTAATTTTTAAATCACTAGAAAATTCAATTTCTATCAAAAGATATGGATGAAATATAAAGCTCTAATTTCTCCTATGTTAAACTAAAATATTTGAATTACAAAGGTCATAGTTAACCTTCAAACATAATTCTCAAATATCATGAAATCTTAGCTCAGGATCAATCTTAGACCACCAATCTTGTCTAAGCATTAATACATAGATTGCCTAAGCTAAACATTAAACATCTATCATTTTGACCTCATCTTGTGAAATTTTGAAATGTTGACTTAACATACTCCATTGATATTTGTGGATCAAAGAGATATTTAATTATCATCACTCACCATTAGATAAATTATATGAATGACTAATTACCATTGGATCATTATCATGTACCTTTGCTTGGTCATTAAATATCATGCACCTATCCTCATCTCATTACTTCCTAACTCTTTGGAGAAAATGTGCATTATTGATCTTGATCAAGATTTAACACTTTTTAAAATGACTAAGTATGGGGAGCCTTTCAATATGCATGAGTAAACATTTTTTCACCTCGATAACTTCTTCCATGCATAATTACATGATCTCAAATTTAGACTAAGTGATCTACTCAGATAAGAGATTCCAACCATGTGACACAAAGCTCTTGAAACCTTCTCATATGTGAGATATATCACAATTAAAGATTTTCTCAAAAACTTCTATTAGAAAGCCAACTATGTCAAGATATTCCTAAGGGACTAACTTTGAGCATTCATAACTTTTATCATGCTTCAGTGCATGATGTCAAATTTAACACAAATCATCTATGCTCAAAATTAAACAAGCCCATATGATCAGTTTTTATTCACAACTTCACACATGCAAGATATAACACCATCAAAATTATCACTTGGATCTTCTTACCACACTCTAAAATTGGATTAGTATGGGAAAACATAGTCAAACTACCTAGGAGACAAATTTTGCATTTGCATATATTTTGATGTGATACATCACATGATCTAAAAATTAGTGAAAATAAACCAGGTCCAAAAATGAATAAAACCATATGATCATTTTGTCCTGAAACCTTCATGCATACAAATAATGACCTCATCAACATGCTTACTCATCTCTTTCTAGCCACTTTACAAATTTGGCTAAGTATGGAAAAATAATGAAATTTGAATGAGAAGCCAACTTTGCACCCTCATATATTTAACCATAATTTCATGCATGACTTTATATTTGACACAAAATAACTAGGGACTAATATGATCATAACCATATGACCATCTCCCCTTGACTCATTCCACATGGTAATGGTGACATCATCAAATTACCTAATCAGATTTTATACCACTAGACCCAAAGTGTTTAGATGAGAACTATGATCAACTAGATGAATTCCACTTATAAACACAAGCTCTCAAAGCATAGATAAATTTTTAGGGACATATTATGCATATAATCACCATACTCATCCTTGAACTTCTCAAACTATGTCAACACTGAAGATCAACCAAGCCACTTTCAAGAATATAAGAACAAGCAAATTGAACACTTTATCATTGTTATATAGACTACCAAGGTAATTCATCCACTCATAAGGACACATCCATGACATCATCATGATAACTCTCTAATAATCACTCCCTTTTTCACTGATTTCAACACTCATCAATATAGCAATATATAGATCACCTTCTCTCTCTTCAAAACACTCTCACAATAAGAACTTTATTCCCAATAGGAACTTTCTCCCCCTTTAGCACAATGACAAAGTGGGAATACACTAATCTTGAGGACCTAAAAATAATATCAAAATGGGAAAGGACCATTTTAGAAATATGTTACAAACTCCCCCTTACCTTGATCCTACCTCTTCTTGCCTTGACAACATCTTCTTGCTCCAAGCCAACATTATCTTCAATCAAGCACAACAACCAATGAATAAAAAACACACAAAATAATATAAATATTGATGGAACACATCAAAAAACATATGAGAGGGACTCACCTCAATAAATATGATAAATTTCACCTTCTGATCATATTCAAATTTCCACACACCATGAATAACCATCATGCATGTTAACTAGCCTCTTCTCCCAAGTTACTACAATGACAAACAATTGGAACTTCATGCCACTCACCAAATAGGAACATTCTTTAAATTAACCTAAACATTCTAACCTTGTACTATATCTCCTTAATAAACCTCTAGATCAAGTCTTATGAACATGTTGCTCCCCCTTAACCAAAGACCTTTTATTAATGCATAGAGAAATAAATGACACCCAAGCTCTATCTTAGATACTCAAAAGTATATTTTGAAAATGGTTTTGTCATAATATATACAAGATTATCTTTTATAGGTACATGCTCCAACTTAACACATTGATTAATCACTTGTTCTCTCAATAAATGATATCTAATAGGAATATGTTTAGTTTTTGAGTGCATAACTTGTTCTTTGAGATACTCAGCTTCTATAGTTTATAAATACATTGAGGCTTTCTTATTTCTTAACCAAGACACCAAAAATTCTCCCATGAAGAATACCACACCACTATTACTCCTCCTATCATACACATGTCCTTCCCAATTAGCATCAGTATATGATTTTAATGAGAATTCTTTACTCTTAGGATACCAGAACCATAGTCTATAGTATCTTTGAGATATCTCAATATCCTTTTTATTGCTTCCAAGTGAGATTATCTAATATTATATTTAAACCTTCCTACAAGGCCTACTACTTGTATGATGTCAAGACTAGATGCATTAAAGTATAAAAGACTTCCAATCATGGATCTATACAAAGTTTGATCAACTTTTGGTGAGTCATCCAATTTATTTAACTTACATCTTATGATCATTAGAGTATCCATTGGATTACACTCCATCATGTCAAACTTCCATAGCATATCCTTGATGTGTTTATATTTAGAAATAAAAATTCTTTCATCAAGTTGATTATTCTATAATCCCAAGAAGTAAGACAATTCTCCCAACTTTGACATTTCAAACTTAGTCTTCATAGTATCTATAAAATATCTACTCATTTTATCATTGTCATATCCAAAAACTATGTCATCAACATATACAAAAACTTTTAATTGATGATTACCTTATATCTTAATGTATAAATTACTATCATCTACCCCCCTTTTAAAACCTTGACTCAAAAGATACTTACATATCCTATCATATCAAGCTCCAAGAGCTTATTTAAGACCATATAGATCCTTCTTCAATTTAAACACAAAATATTGATTAATTTACATGAATTATCCTTTAGGTAACTCAATGTAGCCTTCTTCTTCTAAGTTTCCATTCAAAAATGCATATTTCACACCCATTTGATATAGTTTAAAACTTTTGTAATATGCATAAGCCAAAAAGAGTCTAATTGCTTCCATCCTTACCATAGGATCAAAAGTCTCATCAAAATATATTCCTTCAACCTCAACATATTATTTACACACCAGTCTATCCCTATTTTTTTTGGCTTCTCCTTTCTCATTCATCTTGTTTTTGAAAACCCATTTGGTACCTATCACATTTTTATCTTTTGGTCTAGAAACTAAGTCCCATGTTTAATTCCATTCTATTTTATCAATTTATTCATCCATTACATCATTATAACTTTCATCTTTGATAGCTTCCATAAAAATCTTTGGTTTAATAATGGATAATAGATATGAGTCTTGTTGATTTTGATTGATCAACATTATCCTTATAGTTTGCATCCTTGCACCAACATTTCCAATAATCTGAGAGATTGGATGATATTTTTGAATTCTTCTAGATGGAGCTTTAGTATATTATTTTTCTTACTCCTCTTCTTCTTCATCATCTATTTGAATAGATAACTCATCATTATTTTTATGACATTCTGAGTTGAGCCACTTACCTACAATTTTGGCTTCTCGACTCTACTTGTCTCATCTAATATTACATTTGAACTTCCAATAATCTTGTGAAATCTCTTGTTGAAGCATCTAAAGGCATTATTGATATAATAATATCCTATGAAGATTCCCTCATCATATATTGAATCAAATTTGTGAAGATTACCTTCATCTCTTTTGATGAAACACCTCCTCTAAAACACTCTAAAATGTTTAACATTAGATTCTCTATTCTTCCATAAATCTTAAGGTGTCTTATTAGCATTTATTCTAATTTGGCATCTATCTAAGATCTACAAAAAAGTCTTGGCTACCTCTTCTCAGTATCCATATGCAATTTTTGCATCTTGAAGCATGGTTATACCCGTCTCAACCACACTCATATTCTTCCTTTCAACCACACCATTCTATTGTGGTGTTCTAGTAGTAGAGTATTATTTTATTGTCCCATGTTCATCACAAAAATCATCAAACTTATGAGACCAAAAATCACCTCCTTTATTTGATCTCACACAATTGAACTTTGAACCTTTATCATTTTCCACAAGAGCTTTAAATGCCACAAATTTAGCAAAAGCTTCTAATTTTTCTTTAAAAAAGAATATATAAGTCATCATAGTAAAGTCATCAATGAGAAGCATAAAGTAACTATTACCTTGAGTAATTTGAGTTTTCATAGGTCTGCATATATCTATGTGGATCAACTCTAATGGATATGTAGTGAAGAATTCCTTATTCTTGTATCTTCTCTTTTTTTACTTCCCATGAAGACATGCCTTTCTAAGAGAATGAGGAATCTTAGAAATCTTTCGCATATGACTTACCAACACATGTGAATTGATCTTTACTATATTACCAAAATTTATATGTCCAATCCTTCTATGTCAAAGCTATCTTTCTTTAAAATGACTCATGAAACACCACTCTTTTTTGGATTCATGGAATACACATATGTGGTTATCTATTTTATGAACCTTTGAAATAAATCTATCATATTTTTCCTTTCTTACTTACCCAATTGGTTTATTATACCTATTTTATTACTTACCCATGGTTGTGCATTGGCCAACATGTAGTGTTCACCCATTTGAGGTCCTTGGAGAGGTTGTTTCTCTTTAGTATGAATGAAATGTTTCTAGTTATTATTTTTTTTCTATTTCTTAAAGGAGAATAAGATAACTTTATTTATTGTTCTTATCTTATTGTCTTTCCATGATTATGCATTTGTCACCATGAATTCTTTTCCCAATTGATGCCTTAGAGAGGTTGTGTTCCTCCTCACTTGATGTGGATGTCTAAAATTGTTTCTTGAAGTGTATTAATTTTGTTGCAACATTATCTCATATTTTTTTATGAGTAGCATCTTCATGGTGGAAGAATGTCAAAACCTCATTTATTGGGCATGGTGGTAAAATGCTTGACCCTCCTGTGAATGTCACAATGGAAGTTGTTAAGCCCTATCATGATGAGACATGATAGTATATTGCTTAGCCCTCCCATGACTATTATATAGAGTGAGTTATCTTCTTACTACCCCAACAAATTGTGGACCTTATTTATTTTATGTAATATTACCAACTAGTTCTATCTTTTAATTACTTATCTTCACTTGAATGATACTTTTAATGCTTGTCTTATTTGTATTAGGATTGAGAGTCTCTTTGGGTAAGAACCAAGAATAAGACTATAGGTGATGCATGATCTTTCCCTTGTTCTATTATACCCTTACCTAAATATCCCCCCTTGCCTCTCCCAAGTTGTTGTTTACACAACACACTCTATTTTTAGTCTAAAAATGGGGACCCTCTTTCTGATTTGAAATCTAATATTATACTTCAAGGAGTCCATTGTGGTGTATTGTATAATTTTCATCTAGGATGCATTAAACTAAATATCTTAATTTCCATAATTCTACTATCTTAGTCTATTTATTTTCTTGTATTTCCAAACACATTTTACAACTTTTATTTAGTTTACTTTGGCTTGAGTTTATGAAAATTATCTAGCTGTATCATATTTTTATTTCTCTTTTTCCTAATAAATTTGATGCATTTAAATTCTCGTTTTGATCTAAATGACTAAGCATTCATAAATTTTCATTCTATTATTTAGTCACTTCTCATAAAAATAGATGAAATTAATTTTTGAATCAAGTGAAATGACAATGTTTGTACATTGATTCATTTTATACTTAGTCATTTTTGGATTTTACCTTAGCCATTTTAATTTAAAATATTTAAATGTTGATTTTTAAACCATGTCTCTAATTGTGCCTTCACATGTTATGCTCACATATTATTGGAAAGAGTGTAGGCGACTTAGTCAAAACTTTTATTTTGAATAAAAGTTTTGAGGACTCTTAAAAATTATTCAAGTCTTTTATCTTTGGGAAAAAATTAATGAATTTCATCAAAAGCTATATATGAGGGTGAATTTTACATAGGTTCTAAAAAATAGGTATGAAGTCTAGGGTGTTCCAAATAAATCTTCACAAACAAAAGTTTTGATGGATAAACTTACAAAGGTTTAGAGAGTACAAGGCTTGTAAGGACTAGGTACCTAAAGAATCCCCTAGTACCATGTGTCATTCACTTGATGTTATTAGACCCATTCCATAATGCCTTTTGAAATTTAGTTGATTATTTAACTTTTCTTGTATCCTCATGTCACTTTTCTACTTAGCAAGACTTAGTTGTTTCTTTTCAAATGTTACTTGGTTCCATGAGTTGATCTTCCAGTGATCTCAAGCTTGCTAGAAAATATTTTAAACTTAGATGATTTTATGTAAGGTTATTCAGTGGGTAAATGGAATCAGTGATGTTTAAAGTTGATGGGTTAGCGAGATGATGTTGCATGACATAATCCTATTATTCTACTATATCAGATATGTCCATACTAGTATAATACCTCTAGGTTATTAGGTCAGTGAGATGACACCATGTGACATCATCCCACTATTCCATTATCTTGGATATGTTCATATATAGTGTGAAGCATTTGGGCAAGTGAGTGAGTGATATGATGTTATGTGGTGAAATCTCACTCCTCTATAGCCCTGGGGTAGTCTATATACACCAAATGATTATGTTAGAGCATCAAGAAAGTGTGTGAGTGAGATGAAACCATGTGGAGAAATCATGCTACACTATATCCATAAGGTAGTCTATTCAAACCTCATACTTTTTTATTCTTGAGAAAGTGAGATTGTGACACATGGTGAAATATCACTTCATAGTAGAATAATAATTAACATACACTTAAAGATTTAACTGAGTAATGGAGGATTGAAGATAAACCACATGGCAATAGCCCATCATATCAAAGGACATTTTGGATGCATAGGTAGTAAGGTACTAGCTTGAAATTGATGACCTACCAAACTTTAAAAATTTTCAAGAGGTTGAAAATAGACTACACATCTTATAACAACACGTTAGGGTTAAACTAGAATTAGGTTATTATTTTTACTAATTAACAATTATCTTGACTATCAAGTTAAACATATGATTCATTTATATAATGATCACTATATAAAACATTGATTTGCTTTCACAAGTAAAACATAGAATAATATTAAATTACCCAAATTAACAAATCAACTACTACTATTTTAAATATCATAATAGATATAAATATAAATATCCATATGATATGATTATAAAATTAAGATTAAATGATATAAGTATATAATATTACATATATGAATATCAGATTAAAAATATATAATGTTTCATAGAAAATATGAATCTAAATTAACTCATTAATATTCAAAAGTAATTATGAGTAAATCCTCTATCATTTGATTGATGGAATAGGAGGGAGATTATCATCTGATTGATTTTTTTATTAAAAACCATGGACCATTGATCCCCTACACAATCTCATGACAAGGGAATGGTCCTCCCTTCATGGATAGGGATAGTGATGGTGCAAAAATCAAGAATGTCCACTAGAACTCATGTGTTGTAAGATAACTATCACATGTAACATATTATAATAAATATGTTATAACATTATATCATGAAAAACATGAAAAATAAGTGAATTGACAATTTTTAAATCATAAACATTACTTTGGCCAAAGCTTTAATATAGTTTTTCAGATCTCAAGATCGGTTAAATTCACACACACTTGTTTGGATATCCTCAATCTATCTATTAGTGTCACTAAGTAAGTACACAACATCCATGTCACTTACTTCCTTAGAATCATTAATACTAGATTCATTTATACATAAATAATACTTAAATCAAAATATTTAAATAATATATTTCCATATAAAAATTACACAACACATATTAATACAAGGAAATCATTTAATTTCATATATTTCACCACATACATCTAAATGGTATAAATCAGCTAATTGATTTTAAATATAACCTTTTTAAATTAAACAAATAGTTTATTCATAACATATGAAAAATAGTAAACCATTATTACTTCATTCAAATAATGGTCTTACACTTGAAAATACTACTTTATACTATGTTTAGATTATATATAAAATATTATTCATGTACATACATAACTCTTTTTTCCCATGTAATAACCGTCTAATTTCCCATTAACATATAGAAAAACATTTATAGATTTTTATTTATCAAATAGTCCCTTTAATGTTATAAATTCCCAACTGTATCCTTTTTTTTTTATTGAATTACTCATATAGTAACTACATATGTTCATACCATGATACAATTATTTATGTAAAGTACATTGAATATGATTTTATTTTTAGATAAGACTCATGTGCATATATATGAGTATACAATCTTATAAAAACATTAGGTAATATAAAAATTCTATTTATTTTCATCTCTATTGAATTATCCATTAACCCTCTAATACACACACACACACACACACACACACACACACACACACACACACACACACACACACACACACACACACAAAATTACATAGTTTGATTTTAACAAACCATATAGGAAGTCCACACAAAACAACATGTTTTAGACAAGTGTTCAAAATATGTATAGTCATAATAAAAAATAAAAAATTCCCATTTAATTATCCATTAAGAACATAATTACAAAAAGTTTTAATAGGGTTTAACATATCTTATAAGTACCTTATAATAGCTACAAGATCAACTCATGCTATAAATTAATTCCACATATAAGTCAATCCTTATACTACCAATATCAGCAAAAATTATTGAATTCAACAAGTCATTTTATTTTCATAAAAATATATTTTTATAATAAATATGAAAATATTTGAATTTACCCTAGATGTTCATATCTACCCAAATCATTAAAGCATGTCTTGGTCTATGTTAAATCAAATAGTCTTGACTTAATTCCTATTCACATACTTATAATAGTAAATACAAATAATTCAAATGGTTTGAAAACTCTAAATTATTTATAAACACCTTCAACCTAATAAATCCATTACTAGACTTGAATAATTACACAACTCAAAATATTTTAGCAAAAATTAAGTTCATATAAATACATTAATAAAACCTTTAGTTTAGCTTTTTCTTGGATTCAAAACGTGCACAACCAATAAATGAAAGGGTTAGGAATTATTTTTACTCGGCCCTGAGGATGGGCCAAACCCATCCCTAGGGTCATTTATAGATAAACCCTTATAAATTGTTTTTATTTTTCAAATAACTCAAGAATTATTCTAATTCTAGTTTAAAAAAATAATCAAGCACAACATTTACTAAAACACTTGAAACTAACATTTTGACTCAAAAAGAGTACAAAAGTTATGCATTCATGAAAAGAGATTTAATAGGATAAAAATAGAGTCAACCATGCTTTAATATCACATCTAAAATAGCCATTGTGAAGTATGAATAAATAATTTGAATAGAAAAAATACATCAACAACCAATCCTATATATATCTATAACCTAGATCTCAAAAATTCCTTTTACTAAGTAAAAATGAAAGCCCTATTTTCATCTATTAATTCTCAAATGTAACAAAATACACAAGTATTTATGAAAGGGGTAGGGTTTATATGTATTTAGCCATGTGGATGGGTCATACCCATCCTAAGGGTACACTACATATATTTTCCATTTTATTTTAAATATCTATTCAAAAATATAAGAACTCATTTCAAACAAATCAAATACATAACTAGTGCGTTCCGTATATCATTCAAAAATGATAAAATGAATAAAAAAACCCTACCTAAATGCATATACTATGTAATTAAAATTTAAGTTTTTTCTTTCCCAAAAATCTCCTTGTCTACTGCGTGCTCTTCCAAAAATATTTTCCCTCCATTTATCTCTAAATGGTTGAGTTATGCATGTTAAAACCACTACATAACCCCCATAAAACTGGGTTTCCATAAATGAATCTCTAATTTTATAACCATTATCTAAAAATTTGGCATGGTAGATGGCCATAAACCCATCAACAATCAAGTTCATCTATAAGATAAATGTAATCATAGAAAAACCATGTGGTCTGAAAAAGTCTCAATATTGATTCCAATATCATTGCTTTAAAAGTTTTAGAACCCATGTACTTCGAATCCCTAGATTCTAAAGAATATACTAAATCACATAATCATGTTAATATTATGGTTAAAAATATTGAATTTGACCTCAAAATAAGCACTCCCTTTTATTAAAAAGATAATATTCATTTAATTGAACATGGGTCTATAGTTATCCCATCAACCTCCTTGCATACCAATATGCCTTATGAGTAAAAAGTCAAAAAAAATTAATTAAAACATTCCAAAAATTTGACCCTTATAGTTTTCAAAATTTAAATCCATAATGAATTTCAATGAATACTAAGATAATGTAATAAGACAATCATACAAGATCAATCCAAGAAATTATTGTTCCATAATTAGTTACTAAGATATACAACTAAATATATTATTAAGGCATTTAACTAATGCATATATCCTATTCTTTTGTTATTATACTACAACACACAAGCATCTAAACCATCATAAGATATCATGAAAGCAATAATGATGACATATATGTATAAATTATAATAAAAAATTACCAATAAAGGAAATAATATAAAGCAAGGAAATAGATTAGTAATTTAATACATGCTATGAATAATAAATATGAACCAATCAACAAAAAACAAGTAAACTAATAAGATAAGTGGTGTGTGTTGGGTTTTAGTCTTATTATTTCATGTCCTAATCAAATCCATATTATCCATCATATCTAATGATACCTTCCCTTGATCATAGTCTAGAGGGTGGACTCCATCCTGCATCCAGCTTAGTGAAATAAATAATAGTTAGACCATATCATAAAATAATCCATAATAAACTAATGTAATTGGAAAAATCAAATAATCATGATCATAATGCACCATATCAAATAATGAACAATTAAAAACTAAGTTAATGATCATGATCGTAAGTAAAATATAACTATCCACAAATTAACATATTACTAATCTAACACTGTTAACTAAATTTTGGTCTACATACCAAATATGTGCCTAGTCTAAGAATCTAGAAGCTGAGCATGATCTTGATTAATGAAGTGACCTAATGTCAT
This sequence comes from Torreya grandis, assembly GCA_037957365.1. Classification (NCBI taxonomy): domain Eukaryota; kingdom Viridiplantae; phylum Streptophyta; class Pinopsida; order Cupressales; family Taxaceae; genus Torreya; species Torreya grandis. Next base: position 694,930 of record JARHVA010007173.1, on the reverse strand, counting down.
GAGGATTAGATAGATGTCAAGTGGAAATCATATAGCTTTTACAAATATTTTGAAACACTTTAAGTGAGCTTAAAGTGTAATCTAATTCATCTTTAACATATAGGTCTACAATTATAGGTGAAGGGTCCAAGCAGGTTTCATGGTGTCTAGGAACATGAACCAAGTTACACAAACTTTAGGAGATCATTATAACCTTGAAATATTGAGCAAAAGATGGATTCTATAAATTTGAAGAACTAGACTATCAACAAGACATTGTGTAAGAAATAAACAAACCAACTTACTTTCACATTTTATAAATGAGCTCATAAATCCATTTGCAACCAAGGAATCACACATAATCAAAGTTATTCATGCAAAGTTTACTCCCTATAAGTTTCATGTTTGTATAATTCTTCTATTTCCATATATAAGCCTTTAATGTCTAGCTTACCAAGTCTAATTAGCCAAGCTACCCTATCACATGGGAACACATTATCCATCTTGTTTGAACATTTTATATCTTCCCTCAAAAGACCTCATGATAAATAATATTACAATTCCATAAAGTACCTTGTGAAAGAACATATCTTGTAAGTTTGAAGTCCACACAAGCTTCCTAGATTAAGTTATGGAGTTATAAGTTGGTCATGTAAAGGAAGATGGTCATGCAAGTGCCAAATTCAAGCCTTGATGAATATCCATTGAGATTCAAATGATCAATGATGATCATGTAGACGTCATGAAAAAACACATAAACTATCTTATTTAAGCATTTTTTATATCCACTAAAAATTCTCCTGTGACTAGAAGATCGATTGGGTAGAATATTTTTAACATCAAAAACATCTTCTTCAAATTTTGTGCCTCCATGACCTTTTTGCCTCTAGATCTAAGCATTTAAAGTTGGTCAAAAATGGAAAATGGTCATCCATCTGTCAAATTTAACCTTATGAAGTAGTCATTTGATTTCAAAAAGTGGGTCCTAGTGAGATCAATAGACCATATTCATTATTAAATTGAATATCAATGGTGTGGGATGAGTCAAAAGGTTAAATACTTGTGAGAGGCCACCACATGTTGTAAGTGTAGAAGCAACAAACTAACAATAGGATCCTAAGATCAATACATGATTGATAATTATCAACAACACATTCAAACTAACATAAGAACAATGGAGCATATTTAATCATGTAAATCAAGATCTAAGGTGTGAACACAGTTAATAAGTTATTAGGTATCTATAGGATTGATAAGAATAAAGATAGTTTGGCATAATATAAATGGTCTAAGTTGGTAATCAAAAACAAATAAACAAAGTTCAAACCCAGGACATTTTCAATGGAAGTCAATAGGCCATTCTTTGACCTAGGCAAGATTAAAAAACAAAGGGACTAGAGCTTGATCAAGATCTAGGTTGAATTAGTGGGACCAATCATTGCTAGCATAGCTCTATATAGGTAAAATAGGTATTTTGGGCCTAATACAGAGATTGAAGATAGACCAGTGATTGTGAATCAAGATAAAATAGTTTACAGGTTTCATGGATATTATGGCTATGTGAAAACTAATAAATGGATGGATTTTCACCTATAAATGCACCTGTGTTTGATATTATTGTAAATAGAAACCATGGGAAGGTGTATTACCTAAAATTAGGGTCACTTTTTCAATGATCATGTATTGGTGGCCACCCAAAGTAGATGTGGTACAATTCTATCAATTCTAAGACATGATCCTCATGAATAAATTAGATAGATAATGACATGGTTACAAGAATGACACTAGGTTGAATGGATAAGGATAATGAACATTTAATTATTTTATAGAATTGGTTCTTTATTGATAAGATAATGAGCCGTCATCCTTGAACTTGTGCTAATACATCATAGTTATCTCTCTTCTCTTTTTCTATATATGTTCCATTTTCTACCACTCTTGCAGACTCTCTAAAAGTTTCAGAAATAAATCTATGAAATTTTTTAGAGATATAGAATATTATTATTTGGCTTGCTTAACTTATGCCAAAATTTGCACTATAATACCTTTTGATGAAATAAAGACCAAATTCCATTATTTTTTAAGATAGATTAAAGTGTGTTATATGACTTCATGTACTATAGTTAAGTGAATGTATGTTTTTTATTTATGTCTAAGTTTTGTCATCTTCATAAAGAGCTTGGTATTTCCCACCAATAATTATAAGTGTAATTTATTATTTATTATTTAGCTTGAAAGTGGATATTTTCCCTTTCATGCTAATTAATAACTAATTTATGCCTTATTATGAAGTACTCATGTGGGACAGATCGTGTTTGGTCTTGAACATGTCTCATAGTATGTTTTTTGAAAAGTATAAGTGTTCTAATTACTAGTGCATCACCCATTTTTATATTATTTCATATATTATTGTATCTCTTTATCTCTTTTCCAATCAAGTGTTAGATTAGGTCTAGTTTGGGTGATAGATCTAGAAAGAAGTCAACATTATTCAGAGGTATGATCCATTATTAAGATTTCCACAACCTAGGATAAGTCCCATTTTAGACTAGATTTGAGTACGAAGATCTGAACAACCCCCTTCTTAACCATGGTGTAAATGTAGAAAACCAATAATTTTGGTATACCCAATGGGACAAATTCTTTGGCATAATTAAATTTTGAATATTGAGAATAATAAATTTCAAAATGAGGAGACATATATCATCATCAAAAGTTGAATATCCTTCAAGTTATAGAGTTCATAGCATTTCCATGATAGTACTTTCATGCCAACAGTTGTAACAATATCATAAAGTAAAGTTAATCATTTTAAACACATTGAAATTACCTCTACTTCTTATAAAAAATCAAGATTCAATAGGACAAATCCCTATCCTAAAAATAATCATTCATCTCCTGGTTATCCTATTATTTTAATCCAATCTATTGTCTTTATAATCCGAATCCCTTTTGCCTAAATTTCTATCAGGAATCAATTTTTGGTTCCATTTAATAGGGTTATTCCCATAAATTTATCCCAATATGATGACATCAATGTTTCTACCTTAAATATTATACCTTTCTTCTTAGGATAATGGGATAAAACTAGTGCTATTGAGCACATTTAAAATGTTGCCAAACTTTGCTCTGTTCATAATATTACTCAAGATAATATGGTTATTAGACTAATTGTTGCCTTCTTTAAATTAAAATAATTGAAATGGTATAAGAACCTCCCTTTAACTTCCATTTTTACTTAGGATGAGTTAGGTGCAACCTTAATTAGGAAATTTGTAGACAAGTCTGATCACTTATCTTTGGTTGAATAATTAACTACCATACAAAGGTGACACCATGAGTTGATGTATGATTTTAATATTAGATTAAAAAATACATGGAATAGGATACCTAAATTGTCTAGACCATCTCTATATTATGATTTTCTATACTATCTTAAGGCCCTTAATTTTGATACATGTGTCATAATACAATCTCTGGGTGGTAATACCTTAACAAATGCCTATGAAATTTTAATAAGAGTATAAAATAGCTTAATACATGATGGTAAAATTTCTCCAAGGACACTAATTCCCATATTCCTAGAATTTTAATGTGTACCTCCTCCTCAAATTCCCCACATTTCATCTATAGACCCTATTCCATCCACAAAAGTCCAAGTTGTATCCCCTCCTAATCAATCTATTGAGATTAGTGAACTAAAAACATGTTACAATATTTTGGAAATGAGATTTTTCAACTCAAAATATATTATTACTAAGGTAGAACTTATTAGTAGCAAAACCAAAACACTTATTAGTCTTTCAATAACCAACAATCTCCTTATCAAGGTTTTAAGGATAATAGGCAACCTTATCAAAATCAAGGAGCCATAACCTAAACTAAGCCATATGTATCCCTTGATCCTTATGTAACTTCCAATTAAAAATATATTGTTCCTAAAAATATATTTATGAAAGATTCATGTTGGCATCTTTATAATCCAAATGACACTCAAAATCAAGCCCTGGTATCATAAGATATTATTATGCCATAAATGACATAGCAATAGTTCTCTCTTTAAGTTAGTCAGTATCAAGACATGAATATGAAATTCCAAGGATAATATCAATAAGTTACAATTCATCCTGATTCCATCAATGTTAATTTTCAATTAGATGATCATATTGTATTCAACCAAGTTAGTGAAACTAGCAACACAAATTGTCAAGTTATAGCTCTAACTAGACCTAAAAGAAGAGAAGTTGAGGAAAATCAATATGTGAGAAATACTTATAGTGTTATTAATTTTATTTAAAAGAGTGTCAAGGATAAATTTTATTATCTTATAGCATATAATATGTATAATTTATAGGTAGTGAAGATTCCCCAAATAACTCTAATTAAAGAATAACAAGTAGTTCAAAAGATATAACCAAAGGTTAGTGGAGCCTCATTCAATATAATAGATAAAATGAAGAAATAAAATGTTTGAATTATAATGTGGGATTCCATTTCCATTCCAAGACAAAATAACATACTTATTCAAGAGCTTTCATATCTTAAGTTATTTAAACAACCAATGTACAAAGGAGCTATCTTGGCCAATTCAGACTAGCAAATTAAACAAACTGGTCAATAGGTACATAACATGATAAAGGTGGATAAAATAAATGTAAAATAAAACAAAAATCCTCCCTTTTATCTTTATTTGATATTAGGTGACTAATTAGTCCATAATTTTATGGTAGATAATGGAGCTAGTAACATTGTCTTGCCCAATAAAATTGTAGATAAGCTTGGTCTTGTCTATGATCCAAATACCAAGGGAGTAATAAAATTATATGGGTCACCAATAAATATATTAGGAATAATCAAGGGCATAAATTTGACATTAAATTCTTGCCTCAATGTTATTATTAAATAAGTTGTAGTTGTAGTGGACTTGCCTCCCTATTTTTCCATGTGTCTATCAAGAGACTTTACTTCAAAGATTGAATGATATTTGTTATCTTATTAGATATATTTAATTTTTTGGACCAGGTATGGTACTAAGGTAAAAATATATTCTAAACCTATTTAAATATTTCATTTTGATCCATATATTCCAATTATGGTGAACACCAATTGTCTTATCTTAGACAAAGTACTAGAAAATATTGAGGTGGAAACTGAATCACCTCTAGATGGAGTCCCAAATATTTTCCTTGATGAATGGGCCTATAATTTTCATGGAAATGATACCTAAAATTTAATTTAATAATAATAACATGGTGTCTATTATATTCATGAAAATGACGCACCAATTCCAACATTGATGAAAGATGATCAACCAAGTCATGGATTATGGCAATTATATTTTGATGGATACAAGAACAAATATGGCACTGGAGTTGGAATGATGTTAATTTATATCACCAATCAAATGTATTTCCCTTATCTCAAATTTTATTTTGTTTATTCTAATAATTTTACTAAATATGAAGCACTAGTGCATGATTTGCAATGGGTAAGAAAGATGAAGGTCAATTCCTTACAAGTTTTTGGAGATAGTGAACTAGTAGTTTACTAATTAAGTGGATTTAATATATGAAATAATCCACTAATTAGGTCATATAATCATATATTATTTACCCTATTTGAAGACTTTAAATCTTTTAATATTCAATCTATATCAATAAATAAGAACATGCATGCAGATAGGTTGGTTGCCATTAGGTTACAATTTAATATCCTAGATGACATAAAACATGAAAAAATTTAGTCACACATCAGGGTGATTATAAGACCTTATATCCTAGGAAATAATGAAAATTAGAAAGTATTTGAAGATGATAGTTATATTATTATATTCTTACAAGAGGAAGCTAAATTCTCCACAAGGAACCAAGACAAGAATTTCTAGTAGTAATGTGACCTGATTATGCAACTAAAGACAAATAAGTTACCTAAAGAGTTGGTCAATCTTGAAAAAATATTCATCATAGATGATGAATTAAGGAAAAAAAATATTTTTAAAACAAGGAAGAACATTATACAAATGTATAGATTGTAACTGGTAAGACTTTAAAGTTGGGCAAAGTTTGCACATCTTCAGAGAAGAAAACTTTTATTAAGTTATGTTCAAGTTTTTAAAATGTCTTTACATGGTATTACAATGACCTTAAAGGATTTGATCCAAGTCTAGATCAACATAACATTGAGTTAGAGGATGACATTAGGCCACCTAGATAAATACAAAGGCTTATTAACCCAAAGCTTGAACCTTTGATGAGAGATGAGCTATATAAGATCATTGAGTTAGTTATAGTATTTCCTATTAAGCACTTAATTTGGGTGGCAAACCTTGTTCCAGTATGGAAAGAGAATAGTGAAATAAGGTTATGTGTTAGCTTCTATGACTTATAAAAAACCTCTCTTGAATACCACTACCCATTTCTATCAATGAAACAAATTTTATAGCTAGTTGTAGGTTTAAAAAGGTTCTCCTTGTTGGATGATTATAGTGGATATATCCATATTTTAGTCAAAAAAGAAGACCAATTCAAAACAAGCTTCACCATAAAGTGGGGGAAATTTAAATATAGAAAGATTACTTTTGGTTTATCTAATAATGGAAAAGCTTTCTAGAAATCTATGGATAAGGCATTTCAAGGTCTCCTTAACAAGTTTATATTTGTTTATCTATATGACAAAAATATTAATTAATAGTGCAGTTAAGCATATGATTCACCTCAAACAAGTGTTTGAAAGATGCAAAAAATTTAAAGTGTTTTTGAATCCAAAAAAGTGTATTTACTCTATTAATGAAGGTAGGTTTCTTGGGCATGTAATTTTAAAATATGGTACAAGCATAAATATTGATAGGATCAAATCAATTCTTGTACTTTCCTTGGCTAAACAAAACAAAGCCTTGCAAAGATTTTTAGGCAAGATAAATTTCATAAGGAGATACATTTTAAATTTTGATACTTTATCTATACCACTCATAGCCATGCTAAAGAATGTTTAGAGTTTTAGTTGATTAAAAGGAGTAAGAAGTTTTGAAGATATCAAGAAAGCAATATCCATAGTTCTTACACTCCTGAACCCTAACTTTACAAAGGATTTAATCTTATACACCTATGCTAACATTGACATAATTTTAGGTATTCTCATGTAGTATAATAAAGATAATTTATAGCATCCAATAGCATTATTTATTTAAGGCTTAGAAGAATATGAAACAAGGTATTTTTTTTATTGAAAATCATGTACTTTCAGTCATAAGGTCTCTTAAAAAGTATAGGTACTTGTCCAATAATAAGATATATTTGATGGTTGCACATCCAAATATCAAGGATTTGCTCTTTAATTATGATATAAATGACAAAAGATTTGGTTGGATAACCAAATTCATAGAATATGATGTTAATATCAAGGTCACAATGATAATTAAAAGCAAAGGACTTTTTGAACATCTAACCCAAGATTTGCAATAGTCTAATGGGGTGATTATGGTGTCAAATGATGAAGAGGTTGAAACTGATCATACCTCATCTTCTATTTGGTTTTAAGATATGGTAATATACTTAAAATATGGTATTTATACTTCTCATCTAACCCCTTCAAAGAGGATATATTTTAGATTGCACTCAATTCCTTTCCTTCTTGTTGATAATGTGTTGTTCAAAAAAATATCAATGGCATGTTGATAAGGTACATAGATCCAAGTTAAACATAAATATTTCTTGAGAAATTCCATGATGGACATGGTGGTGGAAATAATTTAGCAAGGATCATAGCCCACAAGATAATGAGAAGTGGGTATTATTGGCCAAGTATATTTGGTGATTATCATGCATGGGTTAGGAAATGCAGAAAATGTTCCATATTTATTGGAAAGATGAAAGTTGAAACATTACCTCTCTAAATTTTTTTTATTGAATTAACTCTTCATCTAATTTGGATTGGAATTTATTAGTCTCATTAACCCCCCCCTTCAATCTCAAGACACAAGTGTATCTTAACTTACATAGATTATTTTACTAGATGGATAGAGGCAAACACATTAAAAGAAGATAATGAAACAATTTTTCTTATCTTATATCAAGGTTTTATTACCATATTTGGGGTCCTAGTAACTATAATTTTTTATAATGTTATGGATTTTGTAGTGTCTAAGATCAGCCAATGGGTAGTTCAGCATAGTATTTTTATTAGTACCTCATCAAACTATTATCCATAAGGTAATTACCTTGCTAAGTACACTAACAAGAATTTTTATAATATCATTAGGATGAATATTGAAGACAATTAGGGGTCATGGCATCTCAAATTAAAGTTAGCTCTGTGGGATGATAGTATCACCTATAATAGGTCAATTGCCAATTCTCCATACAAGCTAGTATATGGTAAGGAAGAAAGAATGCCTATTTATTTTAAATCATTTTCTTTGGAATTAATGAATAAACTTGAGATTTTTGAGAATGATCCAATGGAAATAAGATATGTTGAGCTCATGGAGCTAGAATAGATAAGGCATTGATCCATGTTGGTCATGAAAACACATCAAACAATGATGAAGAAATCTTTTGATAAAGGAGCTTCTTCAAGAAGTTTCTAAGAAGGAGATTTAGTATTCAAGTGGGATGAGGATAGAGTTAATCTATGAAGGAACACAAAATTTGATTCCCTCTAGAGTGGTCCATACACAATCTCTAGTTGTAAATCTCACAATGCTTTCCAACTCACAAGGATGAATGGTGATGAGATTTGTATCCTAGTCAATGGGATGCATCTAAAGCACTGTTGTTAAGGAATATAAGTCCCCTATACATATATTTTTTATTTTATTTAAGTTTTTATCTAACATGTTATTTTTTTTCTATTTTATCCCAAATAAGTGCTCTATTGTAAAGTTGTTTTATAGGTTAGTTTCCTTTGCTTTATTAAGTTAGTTTTACTTTTAAGTTTGTTTCTTTCCCTATATGATTGAATTATTTGTTTTAAAAGTTAAAGGAATATCTTGTATTCTTCTAAATGGTCCATGTATCATGTTAATGATCCAAGAGTCATGTATCTAGTTTAATTTCTCAAGCATAGTAAGCATGATGCCTAACGAAGTTGCTAAAGATGTTGACCAAATTTTTGGTCTACATACCAAAAATGTGCCTTGTCAAAGAGTCTATAAGCTAATTGGGATCCTTATTGAATAAGTGACCCAATGTCATGAGGAGGAAATAAACCTCAAGTGGAAATTATATATATTTTTCAAATATTTTAAAAAACTTTAAGAGAGCTTAGAGTGTGATTTGGTTGATCTTCAATGAATAGGTCTATAGTTATAGGTGAAGGGTTCAAGTAGTTATAATGGTGCCTAGGAACATGAAATAGGCTGAATAAACTTAGGATATCATTAGATCCTTGAAATATTAAGTAAAAAATGGATTGTACAAATTTGAGGAACTAGACTGTCATGAAGATGTCACACAAGAAATAAATGAACTAGTTTAATTGAACATTTTATAAATGGGATTACAAAGCCTTGCATGACTAGAAGATCATACACAATCAAAGTTATTCATTCTAAGGTTACTTATTGTAAGTTTCATATATGTGTAAATATTATATCTTGAGATATAAACCTTCAAATTTTAGCTTGTTGAGTCTAAGTAGCCAAGCCATCCTTCATATCACATAGAAACACATTAGCTAGATTGTTTGAAAATTATCCTTATTACCTTAGAAGGATTCATGAGTAATAGGAATATAGTCTTATAAATTCTCTTGTGCTTAGAACATATCCTACAATTTTCAAGTCTGCATGAGCTTCCTAGCTTAAGTTATGGAGTTCTAAAGTTGGTCATGTAGAGAAAGATGGTCATTCAAGTGTTAAATTAAGCCCTTTATGAATAACTAATTGAGATTCAAATGATTAATTATAGTCATGAAAACATCATGTAAAAACACATAGACCAATTTGTTTGAGAATTTTTCATCTCCACTTAGAAATCTCTAATGACAAGTGGATCAAGTGGGTAGAATCCTTTTGACATCAAGAACATCTCCTAAAAATTTGGTACCTCCATGACCTTATTAATTATAGTTTCAAGCCTTTAAAGTTGGTCAAAAAATGGAAATGGGTCACACAAACATCAAATTTGACCTCATGAAGTAGTCATTTAATTTCAAATAGTACATCCTGGTGAGATCAATGGACTGCATTCATTCATACATTGAAGATCAATGGTGCTAGATGAGGTAAAAGGTTAAAGACTTGTGAGAGTCCACCACATGGTACAATCATGGATGACATAGACTAATAAGAGGATCCTAATATCAACACATAATTGACAAGTGTCAATAACAAATTTAAGTTGATAGAAGATTGATGGAGTGCATTTAATTATTCAAATCAAGATCTAAAATATGAGCACAATCAATAAGTTAGAAAGGATCTATGGGACCAATAATAATAAATATAGTTAGGCATTGGTATGAATTAGAAATTGATAGCTAATAAATAAATTTCAAACCCAAGACATTTTTGATGGAAGTCGATGGGGTGTTCTTTGACCCAGGCAAGATAAAAAACAAAGGGTCTAGAGCTCGAGAAAGATCCATGTGGAACCAATGGGACCAAACATTTCTAGTAAATATCCATAAAGGTAAAATATGTCTTTTGGTCCTAATAAAGAGATTGAAGATAGACTAGTGAATGTGAAATAAGATCAAGTAGTTTATAGGTTCCATAGATATTATGACTATGTGAAAACTAATAATTGGATTGGTTTTCACCTATAAATAGACCTGTGTTTGATATTGGAATAAATACAAATAATGGAGAGGTGTCTCACCTATCATGAAGGTCACTTTTTTAATGAGTAGGTATTGATGGCCACCCAAAGTAGATGTTGCATAATTATAGAAATTTCAAGATATGATCCTCATCATCATATTAGATAGATAATGACATGGTTTCAATTAGGACACCAGGTGAATGGATAAGAACAATGAGCATTCAATTTCTTTATATAACTAGTTCCTTATTGATAATATAGTGAATCAATATCCTTAAACTTGGTTAATACATCATATTTCCCTCTCTCTCTTCCCTTTTTATAAATATGTTCCATTTTCTACCACTCTTGTAGACTTTATAAGTTTTAGAAAGATATCTCTAGAAATTTTTAGATAAATAGACTCTTATGATTTGTCTTTCTTAGTTTATACCTTAATTTGCACTATAATACCTTTTTATGCAATAAAAATTGAATTCCATGATTTTATAAGCTATATTGAAGTGTGTTCTATGCATTCATGTATTGTAGTTAAGTGAATTTATGTTCTTTGTCTATGTCTAAGTTTTTTCACTTTCAGAAAGAGCTTGGTATTTAACACATGTCATTATAAGTGCAATTTAATTTTTTTTATTTAGCTTGAAAGTGGATATATGCTCTCTCATGCTAGTTTAGTAACTAATTTATTCATTAGTATGAATACTCATGTGGGACTAATCTTCTTTGGTCTTGAATGCATCTCATAGTGTGTCTTATGAAAATCATAAGTGTTCAAATTACTATTGCATCACCCATTTTTATATGCTTTCATATATTATTGTATCTCTTTATTTCTTTTCCAAGAAAGTGTTAGATTAGGTCTAGTTTAGGTGATAGATCCAGAAGGAAGTCAGCCTTCTCTAGAGGTCTAATCCATTATTAGGATACCCACAACCTAGGATCAGTCCCATATTGCACTATATTTTAGTAGCAAGATATAAACAATCCCCTTCCTATCGAAGGTGAAAATATAAAACACCAACAAATACTTAACATAATAATTTATACAATCATTAACCATAAAATCTATAATTTAATAAATTAATGAGTCTACAGAAGAATCAAGATGCAACACATCCAATATAATTTACAAAATTAAATCATAATCCAAATGAATTATGATTAAGGTAGGAATAATGATCATGTCATGTGAATTAGCATCAAACATAGGGCATGAAAGACAAACTGAGCCTTAAAGATGCAAAGAAATTGATTATGTATAAGTGTTGATAAATTGTGGTCTCAATTCAATCCCAACTACCTTTGACTACCAAAATTCAATTGAGACATGGCTCAATTATGAAAATATTGGACATGCCTTTAGTCTATTAGATATTTAGATCTACTTGCTTAACCACATTCCCAGAATTAGTAATGAATGTTTATAACTACCCCATTAGTGATAAAATCTGATTGACTTTGATATCCTCATGCCTATAGGCCTATAAAAGATTTAATCTTTGAGGTAATAAGGATTGGTCTTTATTATGACTAAGAATATTATGATTTGGTTGTTCCCTTTAGGATTAAAGGAGACTATGCCTGGTTGGTTCAATTTAGATTTGAACTTAGAGTAATGGACTGGTCATTTTTAATTTCACATATTTCCCTACTTTATAGAGTATTTTTCTAAGTCAAGGTCATTTAGAAGCTAGGTTTATAGCTAATTTAGCATTTGATGAATATAAAATAATTCTTAATAGAAACATATTTAATATAAAATATGTCATGTGAAAAACTTGGTCTATGCATGTATATGGTGACTCAAGTTTCCTCTTTGAATTTTTTACTTTGTTCAATAGCCTCTTGCACCATATTTAGTGGGATTTGTGTTAGGTCTGGCTTAACTAGGAATGAATTACTCTAATATTTATCTATAGGTCACTATAACCATGTTGGTGGAAATTAGAAAGTGGGATACTCCTACCTAAGTTGGCATGTCAAAATACACACAATAATTTTTCACTAGAAGGAGATCCTAAATGGTGTATTTCAAACTTTTATTTGTCTATAATACCTTAGCCTACTTGTTTTCTAGATTTTCAGACTTGGAAACTTTTTATTTGAGTCTTCTAATGGATTTAAATTAGATAAGAATACTTTGTTGTCATGTGAATGTTCAATGACCTTCTCATGACTTACTTAAAAACCCCTAAAAATTATGTGCAGTATATCCATGGTAAGAGTTCAACTATTGAGGAACACATTTAGGGTTTAAGAAAATCCCTTATCAAAAAGCAAATTCAACATGAGGATGTGACTTATCATCTATTCCCCTTTTCATTGGATAAAAATGATTATTCTTGGTACCTTGGTCTACCAAAAGGGTGCATCCCAACATGGGCCATATTTGAGAGACTATTTATTAACTATTTTAGACTAACCATTAACCCTTTTTTCTTATTACACCAATTTTACATAGTATATAAAGCACCTAATAAACCAACTAGTGTATTCAACCATAGATTCCATCAACTATTCACTAGGTCAAGGGATCCTTTCATGCAAATAAATGATGTAGAAATTGGTTTATATCTCTAATCCTTATATCCTCTAATTTCCATGTTCATTAAGATGAACCCCTATATGATCACCTCATTAGTGTTGATATACTAAGAGGTTGTCATTATAGAGAAATAACTAATGACTCATGATATTTATACCTAGAATACTTTACGTATCATGACTACAAGTCAGACCATGGACCAATATGTACCTTAAAATGAAGCATTACCCTAAGAATTTATCCATTCCAATATTCTAGTGATAAATGAGAGTCATGCTTATTTATTTAATGCATATGAGTTAGTTAATTATATGTATAATTAGTAGGATATTGATTTAATTTTAGTGAATCAATATATTTAGGTTTTATTACTAATCAATTATCACTTTTTATTGGATACAATTAGGAGGAAATGCACAATCCAATCTAAAAAATTGCATATCCCAATGGCCCATCTGGAGTCTATAAATTTAGCTATGCATAGTTGATCATGCACACTGAAGACATCCCATATTACAAGCATGATCCACTCTTTAAAGGATACAAAAATAATGATGATGGCTCCAAATATTAATAATCAATAGTTGTAAAAGGTAGCCTGATTGATAAAAAAAATTGATGAGAATATATCCATACAAAATAAACAAACAGATAACTCTTGTGATCATCTAAAATAAAATTTGGAGGAGTTTGAACTATTAGATGAGGAAGATACATATTGTGCATCTAAATCATTTTTACCCCTAGATGATACTACTACTTTTAATGGACTAATCCAATATGGTCAATGTTTATGTAGCGGTGATGAGACTTTCCATACATTAGTAATAGGGAACAAAGTAGAAGAAGGAAACTAAGAAGGAATATGTTATCCATATGAAGAGAATGAACTAGAAAAAATCAAAATTGATGATATCTCTCCTCCATTTATCCTCATCTCCAAAGTATTTTATAGTACCCAAACATTCCTCTTAGCAGAATAGGTAGTTGAGCTAACAATGAAAAGTTAAGCATACAATGACTTGAATGAAGAAATCATGCAAATCAAGATACAGGATAAGGGTGATCTAATTCAACCCAAATCTCCATATACTTTAGCCACTGATGATAAATTTAGATGGTATTCGATATGGGAAGGAACTATACCAGTCCCATGCCTTTTGAATGCTAATGACAACAAAGGGGATCCTATGAAAGCATCTATTTACATCAAGGAATGGCTTACAAGTGATTTATTCACTGGTTGTCACAAAAAAACATGCCAATTTCAAATTGGATATTCTAATTAGTTTGGTATTTATGAGTACCCATCCCCATCCTTCATTACAATACAATGTAATGGTTGAGGTATTTTATAAACCATATCATGCATGCTTTGTGAAATTTAGGTGTAAACATAACATATAATTATATAATTCTAGTTTATTTAAATGGCAAGAACTGAACATTGACAAATATTTATCTGAGAGTGTTTTCAAATGTAGAGAGAAACATAGAATAAAATAGGGGTGCTCTCTACCTTTCCCAAAATCTTGTATTAAAGGTGTTTGATTGGTTTGAGCATGCACTTTCTTGAACATTTCCTATGAATATCTTTTCTTTTCCCTTCCCTATTTTGTTTTGATTTTGTTTCCTTCTCATCCATTGTTGTTAGTTTAGGTTTTCATTGGTTTGTTTCTATGTTTTTAATTTCTGTGTTTGTCCCAACTTATTTTGTCGTGTGATCCTCCTGTTGATCAAAATAATGAAGGGAATGGTTATTCCAAGAGTAAAATGGATGGCACTCAAATAACCTAATAAAAATTTTACTCAAATAACTACTATAAATTTATTTTGTTTCTTGGTTCATTTCTTGAATTCTAAAGGTCAATGATTAGTAATAAATTTTTTGAATTTATAATATCTATTTTATTATTTGAATCCATATAAATCACTTAAATAAATATTATAAAAATCATGTAACATTGATTAAATTCTAGTTTATATTAATCCATCATGAACTTTCTTATTTCTTCATACCCATGGATTGGTCCCCAATCTTGTATGGATGAATTTCAAAAGGATGAGGTTAAAATGTAAAATCTAAGATTCTCCTCAAAAGGGTGGTCTTGGAAACATCCACCACATGCTTTCCAACTTAGTTGGTAGTGGATCAAGGCCTTTAAAAGGGACCACATGTATCTCTATCAAGGATATAAATTATAGATGGTAGCAGAGCAATGCCCACACCAATTCCCCTGAAGCTAAATTGTAAAATTTATTTATTTCAATTAGTTCTGGACTTATGAAATCTAGATTTCTACATGTGATTGTAAATTAAATGAATAAATCACTTAATCACATATAGATGTTTTTAGAAATATTATGGCTTAGTATGTCACTTATTCCCATAGAATTTAGTGCCTTTGAATTTAGGTTTGTTCTAAGTGATAATTTATAACTAATACTTTTACATCAGAGATTGTAGATTCTCAAAATACTCAGGAGTATTTCCCAACAAGATTCACTATATGTTTTTGATTGCACAACATGTCCCATTTTCAATCTAAAAATAAGGACCCTCTTTTTGATTTGGATTCTAATCTTATACTTTAATTAGTCCATTGTCGTTACTTGTCTAATTCACATTTGGATTATATTAAGATAAATATCAAATTTTACATAAATCTACTAGGTATTTATGTATGTATTTGTTTGTGTTTCAAACCACATTTTAACTTAGTCTATTTTGTCTTAGTTTTATGAAAACTATATAACTATTTCAAAGTTTTATTGTTCCTTTTCCTAAGCAAATTGATCCATTTTGATTCTCATTTCAATATAAATGACTAAACATTCATACAGTTTCATTATATTATCTATTCACTTCTCATAAAAATGGACTAAATTAGGTTTTGAATCAAGTGAAATGGCTAAGTCCATGCATTTCTTTATTTTATACTTAGTAATTTTTTGGATTTTTCCTTATCCATTTTAATTTGAACTAGATAATTGTTGTTTTTTTAACCAAGTCATGCATTATGCCTTTGCATGTTATGCCCATATGTTTTCAGAAGAAGTGTAGGTGACTTAGTCAAAAAAATTATTCTAAATAAAAGTTATAAAGACTCAATAATTATTCAAGTATTTTCCCTTCAGGAAAAAATTTGTGAATTGCATCAAAAGTTATGCATGAAGGTGGAATTTACACAAGTTATAAAAAAAATTGAAGACTTGGGTATTCAAGATAAATATTCATGACCAAAATTTTCAACAATAAAAATATTGGACGATTGGATAATGCAAGGATTACGAAGACTAGGTACCTAAATAATCCCCCAATTCTATGTGTCATTCACTTGGCAGTCCCAAAAATGTTCCAAAATGCCTTTTAAAATAGTTGATTCTTTAACTTTTCCTAAAGACTCATGTCATGTTTTTGCTTAGTAAGAATTAATCATTCCTCTTCAAAGGTTGCCTGGTTCCATGTGTTGATCTTTGAGTAGTCTCAGGCCTATTGAAAATTATTTTAAGCCTTAGTTTATTTTATTCAATGTTGCCTAATGGGGTAATGATTTTAGAAATGTTAATAGTTTTAATTACAATGACATGATGCCACATGGTATAATTCCTATCTCAAAGATATATGTACCATTACAATGCCTCTAGGATTGTGGGTCAATGAGATGATGTGATTTTCCATCATTCCACTACTTTACTATCCTAGAGAGGTTCATATAGAGAATGGAGCCTTAGAGAAAGAAGGTGAGTGGGATGACATCACATGGTGAAATTAGACTAATCCATATCCCTTAGGTGGTCCATGCATGTCTAATTATGATGTTATATCCCCAAGAATTTAGGTGAGTGTGATGATGTTGTGTGGGAAAATCTGGCTACACTGCATCCCTTAGGTGGCCCATACAAGCCTCATAGTTTATTAGAGCTCAAGAAAGTGATATTGTGACATCTAAAAAAATATCACTTCATAATGAAAATAACACTCATGTACTTAAATATTCAATTTAGTAAGAAAGGAGTGCAGATAATTCACATGGTAGTAGCTCATTAAAGTAAAGGACATATTGGTTACATAGCCAATAAGGTATTATCTTGAAATTGACAACTCACCAACCATAAAAACCATCAAGAGGCTAAGAATAGAATATGCATCTAATATTATTTGTAAAATCAAATCATAGTCCAACTAAATTATTAATAAGGTAGGAAAAAAGAGCATGACATGTGCATTGGCATAAAATAAAAGGCATAAAATATAAACTCAAATTTAAAGAGGTAAGGCAATTAATTATGTATAAACATGGGTGACTAGTGGTCTTGATGCAATCTCAACTACCTTTGACTACCAAAATTTAATTGAAGCATGATTCAACTTTGTAAATCTTGGGCATACCTTTAATATATATTATATTTTGATCTACGTTCTCAACCACATTCCCTTAATTAGTAATGAATGTTTATAACTACTCCATTAACAAAAAAATTTAATTGAGTTTTAAATCATCAGGTCTACATGTCTATATAAAATTAACTCTTCAAAGTAATAAGGATTAGTCTTTTTTAGGACTAAGAGGATTATTCTTAGGTTATTACATTTAGGATTAGAGGAGACTAAACCTGGCTAGATATTTTTAGATCATAACTTAGAGTATTAAACTAGTAATTTTTCATTTCATGTATTTCCCTACTTTCTAGATTAGTTTTTTGCATCGAGGCTATTTGGAAGCTGACTCTATAGCTCATTAAGCATTTGATGAATCCCAAATAATCCTTAATAGAAACATATTTAATCTAAAATATTTTTCATGTGATAAACATGGTATGTATATGTATATGGTGACCCTATTTTCCTCTTTTTATTTGCTATTTAATTCCATAAACTCTTGCAATGTCCTTAGTTGGAGTTGTGTTAGGTCTAGCTGAACTAATGATTAGTTATTAAAAGACTCATCTACTCAACATAACCATGTTAGCCAACATTAGAAAGTAGGATCTATTTGCTCTTTCTCCCTACCCTTATCTTTTTCCTCCTTTTTTTTATTAATCTCTTAGTCTAGATTAGTTTATTTTCTAAGTTACAATCTTAATCTAATGCTTACCTTGATCTCATGCTCTTTTGTCTATAGTTCTTTATGCAATGTCAAATCTATATAATAAACATGTCTCTTTGAATCATTTATTTAATCATAGTTATATAATTTTTTTTGTTTCATAGGCATAAGTTATTTATTTTTAATACATATTGATTTGGATAAAATACACACTAAAGACACTTGATAGGGTATGGTCACAACAAGTCAACTAGGGTACCCTACACACTAAGACTTGGTAACTGAGACCTTGGGGGTATTTTTCACACAAGTATCATTTTAAAAGAGGAAGGCATTAATAATCCCTTCCTCATTTGGTATGTAAAAATTCCTCATAACACAAGTGATGTGATGTAAACATGCTTGGAGGTGGGAGTCTCAAGCTTGGGGTTGTTTAGAGTAGCAATTTTATGATGACAAAAGATTGGCTGGTGATCATTCCTTTTTATGGCCAATAGATCATTTAGAAAAATTTCATAGCATCATTGAATACTAAGTGGTCCTCCATTATTTAAACAATACTTGAGATTTGCCTCATGATTATGTAAATAAATGGATGAATTTTGATGTATCATTAAATCTTTATCAAACATCCTACTTGTAATATTCTTACAAAATAAATATTTTGGATAATAATCCAACCATGGATTAAAATATATATTTTATATTCACTAAAAATTTTGTGTTAAATTGAGTTGTATATTTTATGAATTATTGAGTTATAGTATATTTGGAAGATTCTTGTATGTATCAAGAGTATTTATCCTTTGAGGTACATTCAAATAATTTAATAGATTGATTTCCTTGCTTATATCTTTGTCATGAGTGATTGGTTTATTCAAAATTATATATCCTTTTATCTAAATTTAAGGATCTTAATTTTATTAAACTTATCTAAAAATTAGTGGAACTCAAATCAATAGCTGAGAGTTGTTATTGGGAGTAATAGTATAGCTATACTTTTTTAATGTAATGTTAATGTTATTTTGGGTAAAAAGTATGCCCTAAGAGAGGGTCCCCTTGGTCTTAGTATTGGATTAAATTACTTGATAAAAACATTCCATGTAATGATGCTATCTAATAAATGAAGAGGAAATTTAATAAGGATTAGTTCTTCTATGATAACTATAACAAAGTTTCAACCTTAGGGCTAACTGATTATTTTACACTTTAATATCCTAGTGTTGTCTTTGTGAGTGAACCCTTTTTTTTAAAATGAGTCATTATTGGTTATGAATGTTTGTATTGAGACCCTTGGGAAGGAGTTGTTTTAAACAGAAAGCTCTTGGGCCTTATGTATTTTCTA
Organism: Torreya grandis; assembly: GCA_037957365.1. NCBI lineage: Eukaryota > Viridiplantae > Streptophyta > Pinopsida > Cupressales > Taxaceae > Torreya > Torreya grandis. The sequence continues at coordinate 675,250 of JARHVA010007173.1, read as the reverse complement.
ATAGAAGACTGATTATTTTATTAAATCTTGTTGAGCATAGTCTATTTTGCATAAGTCTTGTATGTAATCAAAAATGCATCATGTCTATAGATAAATCTTGGATCAAAGAAGATAGAGCATACCTACACTTCCAATTGGGGATACATTTTTTTAAGCGAGGGCATGACCAATATGGGGATTTGTTAGACCCAATTAGGGGATCACTTGTCATAATACACCATGATAGGAAGGTTTATAAAGCCTACAGTCTAACACAATCACATAACAACATCAAAAGAGTCCTAGGTTTAATGTTCACTCAATTATATTAAAAAATAAATTAAATATAATCTAGTGTACAACAAATCTTGTAGCAAAACATGGGGTTTAGAAACAAAACAAACTAAACTAAACATGCATAGAAGACATAGTCTCACATTAATGTATACATATTCATAATACATGGAATAAATAATCAAAACTACATTATATATCTACTATTATAAAAGAGAAATAAATTTAGGAATACTTACCTTTAAAGATGAATCCACTGAGCTTCAATATTTCCCTTGGACAAGGTGCTTCACAAGAGATTATTGTGTTATCTAAGGATAACAAAGAAAAATCATATCTAGGTTGCACAACCTATATATGCATCTAAAATACTTCTCCATAAGATAATATCCATATCTCTAAAGAAATTATTAGAACCCTAATATTTATTCCTCAAGTAGAATGGTCATTAAGTAGATTTTCACTCACACTTATTCTTCTTCACTTCTATTCTTACAAATGGTTGGAAATGATATATATATATATGTGTGTGTGTGTGTGTGTGTGTGTGTGTGTGTGTATATATATATATATATATATATATATATATATATATATATATATATATATATATATATATATATTTGTGTGTGTGTGGATCTTGAAATAAATCCTCCCAAAAATGTTAGTTGTATAGGGTCAACCTAGTCAACCCTATATTTTTTTAGGATAATTCACTAGGTCTAAGATAGGTTGGTCAAAGGGATAACAAACTCAAAGAGTGAAAAATACCCCTATAATGTATAGGTTCAAACTAGTTGACCTAGTACAACTAACTATCCAAAAGGGAATTAAGGAAATAAAATGAGGAAAAAACATGGTAAAATATTGGAATGGGTAAGGCTAAGAAGAATAAGATTAGGATAAATGGTTTTAGGAGATGAGTGTGTAGATGGAAAGTGGAAAAAGGGAAAACAATCTTATGAAGCACCAATGGTCTACCCATCCCTTTCCTGGTGCACCCCTTAAGGCATACACTTATATCGATAATAGATATTCCATGTAAGATACAAAGTGTTAGTAATCAATAAAAGTTTGAAAATATTATGTGTATACAAGTCTCTCCTTTAAATATATATTGTTTAATGATTAAATATATATATTTGAAGGATGATTTGAATGACATTGTTAAATTATGGATTTTTATCTATAATAATAATGGGAATGGTTCATTAAATATTTTAACATTGTGATTGATGGAAAGGATGTCTATAAAATAATCCCTTAGGCTTATAAAGTTGAGTTTTTTTCCCTATTTTATGCCTTCTTAATAACTAATTAGTTTGATAAAATTGATGATGTTTTATTAACCATAGATATTCTATGTTGATCTTTTCTATGATATAACCTTAGTTGGTCAAATGTTTCTATGCCTTAATAATTTGGATTTGACCTCTCAGTATACTTAATTATTTAAAATTGCATGCTTTTAAGTTTGCAAAAATGGCTAAGTTTTATAAAAAAGCCTAGTGTACTTTAGGAATAAGTTGGCCTTTGGAAATTTTAAAAAATTAATTGTCAGAAGTTTTGCATGAGTTTAATAGTCAAAACTTTTATGTAAAAACAAAATTTTGAAAGACTTAAAAAATTATTCAAGTCCCTTGGTCTTCAGTAAAAGTGTTTCATCCTTATGAAAATAAACATTGTAAACATAGGTTACGAAGGAATTGGTCTTCAGGGAAAATCTTAGGAACAATTTTTTCTAAAACCTTTTATCTTTGTAGGGTCTATGAAAGCAATATTCATGAAAGCATGTTTTTTGAAATACGTAGGCTTTCATTTGAATTTCATTCCCAATTTTTCATTAATATTTTGATTTTGGTTTATTTAAAATTTTCCTTATCTAAATATTTTACTAGATCATTTTTTGATTTTGCAATAGTCAATTTCAAAACTCTTGTGGAGTGGTTTAGAGGAAGCCATGTGTCACTATCCTGGGAATCATGAGTGACAACATCTTATTTTGAGGTATGATCAATTATAAGCTACTGGGTAAGTTAGATGTTTAATATTGGCACCATCCCAATGAACTATGATCTCAAAGTAGACCATATAAGGAATAATACCTCCAAACAAGTGGGATAATTGGATGTTACCACATGGAATCATCCCAACAACCCACAAACCCAAATATTTTAGTGGAGTTATCATGGAATCCAAAGATATAGGCTAGCATAAAGCTACCAGGTGGTGATTCCAAATAGGATGAAGGATTAAAGGGTTTAATACATTTGCATTAATAACCTAATGTTTTTATCCACTGCATAACTAAGGAGCTTGATAGTTGAATCCAAGAGGTTGTGTGATTAATTAAGGACCTAAAGTCTTGTAATCATGATGCTTAGAGTTTAAAAATTCCTTGGTAACTTAGTTTTTAGTAGACCTAAGGTGGACATGTAGAGCCTAGTGGCATCAATAGTAGATGAGAAATATTTTGACAGTCATCTCCATGTCACTAGTACCATCAACTTTTGGTGAAATCTCATGAAATAACTTTGAGTGTTGGTCAATTTAATCAAGACTATGGGATTATAAATTATTGGCTTGTATTTATTATTCCTTACTAGTAGCTTTTGGATTCATATTTTCTTATGTGACTAAATGGATTCATTTTTTTCTTCTTATTCATAGATGTTTTGTTGGTGTTATGTTGCTTCACTCCTATTTTTTAAAGGGTGAAATGGGTATGATAATAAGGGTGAGTGATAGAAATCAAGCACTATAAAAACCTCAAGTGCACTATTATGGATATCATAATATTTTTTTGAGGCCCATAAATATGATAATATAAAAATGTTGAACCCCAAAGTAAATTGTTATGTCAAAATAAGACTCCAAAATAGGTTCATATTTAAAGGATAAACCATTGTAGATGGAATACAGGTCCTAATTTCTTATGTAATACCATAAATCCATAATATATAAATATAAGAGTATCTTGCATCAAAAATTAAAATTCCATAAATGTAATCCACTTGTACCTCAATGTGATATAAAATATCATAATCTACCCATCATAATATCATAGAATATTCCTCAATATAATAAATATACTCTATGTAACCGATATAATATGTCCTAAAATGTCATAGAATACCAAAACCATTCCTTAAAATCATGTATAACTCCCCACACATGTATTACATATTACTCAATATATCAAATCTATCTCATACAAATCATAATTTATCAAAAAGTGTGAATTATCTATCTATCATGACTTAAATATCTAAGCCAAAACCAACATATTACCCCATTTTATGTAAGTGATGAATCCTAAAAATCATTCATCTAAAAACATAAATTTATGAAGTGTTATATAAAATAGTTTAATCATTTAAAATATGTACAAAAACATGATAACATATGTCATAATATAAATATTTGATCATTTAAGAACATATTAAACATGTAATTTAAGGAAATGGGCTTAAAATTTTCATAACAATTAAATATGTGTGTGTGTGTGTCCACACACACACACACACACACACACACACACACACACACACACACACACACACACACACACACACACACACATGCACATGCGCACATTTACGCATGCACACACACATGCGCGCATCCACACACACACACATTTATGTATGTATGTATTTATATTTATATGTACATACGTATATATGTGTGTATATATATATATATATATATATATATTTATGTAAATGATGAATCCTAAAAATAATTCATCTAAAAATAAAAATTTATGAACACCATGTGTTATATACAAAAATTTAATCATTTTAAATGTGTATAAAAACATGATAACATATTTCATAATATAAATATTTTATCATTTAAGAACATATGAAACATGTAATCTAAGGAAATGGGTAGAAAATTGTCGTACCAATTACACACACACACACACACACACACACACACACACACACACACACACACACACACACACACACACACACACACACACACACACACACACACACACACACACACACACACACACACACACACACACACACACACACACACACACACACACACACACACACACACACACACACACACACACACACACACACACACATACATGTAGTAATAAACATCAAATAGATTCATGATATAAATCATGGCATCACACCCAATAAAAAGTTATATAAATCACATCACCAATCTTATAAATATTCATTTATGTAACAATTAAAATACATTACATATCATTATCATGAAATACAAAGGAAATAAAAACATGAATCGAATCTAACACAACATGAACAACATGGCCATGAATGAAAGTAGATAATTATATGATATAATTAACACATGATATGATAAAACACAATAAATTAACTCATATAACATGTATTATAGCACACATAAATGATAACACAATTTAATATTCATAAACTTTACGCTCACACTGAGAAACTGATAATAGTTCACATAATCAATCAATGTCATTATAAAATATGGCAAACCACAATATCCATGGGGAATATAACTCTATAAATTATGATAAAAATAAAATCATGTATAATGTTATACTATGATTAATGGAAAATTATATGAAGTTATATCCTAATAAGTGTGAAAATATGCCCTTAGTGTAGGCTTAACCTTAATGTGTAAAGGTTAACTCTAGGTGTAAATAATGTCATGCATTTGTATGTCCATGTGTCATATTTATCCTATATGTATTACATTGAACTCATGTTTAACATAAAAATTATGTAAATATAAAATTGATTTGTAATTTATCATGCGTATGATAATTAAAATCAAAAAATTGTGTCCAATAAGACATACCATGCATAGGTCCTTATTTTTGGTTCCTACAATCTGAAGATTAGATCTAAGGGATGCATAAAAATATAGTAATAGAGCGTTTATCTCAAGATTTAAAATCATATCAAATTCCCACATGTCATTATCATTATATGTGTCACACCAAAGTATGTATATCATATTTCCATTTACCTTATCAAGGTGTCTAAGTGTAATCATTGTATTTATCTGAACACTATGTGAAGGGTCAAGTATTATCTTGTTAAGTGATCCCACTTTAACTATTTTTTAATGTTTTATATTATGGTGTTCATTCTTTCCATCATGAATATTTTTTATTGTATTATTTCTAAACATGAATGTAATAAACTCATTTGGAGCATCAAGAATAACTTCTATTTGTTATATCCACTATTTTCCAATTGAAGTATGAAATTATTACTTGATATGCATCACAAATTTCAATGTTTCCACAAGATTTGGCCCATTAGAAATTAGTAATGTAATATGGATTATTGATCCTTAAAAATGTATAATGTGTAATAATTCATATATTTTTTGACCTAACTTTTTATAAATTTAATGTTTCACGTATTAGTCCCCTCTCCTTCATCAAATTTAGCTTTTTACTGATATTCACCCACGATGAATACTTAAAGAGTTAATGGGCCTATTTTTTGGATTCTTTTACAAGTTAATTAGTCTTTTAATTTATTCAATATTTTATGGAGTCATAATTGGTATATCCATTATAGGTGTATTTAACTATACTTATATGATCATGAACACTTTGATCCTTAAATTTATAAATATTTTTTTATAATGCATCACAACTATTTTTACATGTCTAGTTATTCTTTGATAACTACAATGTGACTTATCTTCTTGATGTGATAAAAAAACCAAAGATAAATGTCTAGTGGAAGGTATAATGATATAATTATTTTCAATTAACATTTTTAGAATAATAATTTATTATTTTGGTATACGAATTATTTTTCACATTGCATCATAGTATGTGGTAGGTACTTCTACCATGAATTATATGTTGTTAGTTGAAATATTCATAGTTATTACATATTGATAATTTATGAATTATGTGATGTGTAATGATTATTATTATTGAGTCATATTATAGTTCAAAATTTTTTGTCTCAATGGAACACTTATTATGAGATATTTTTTTCATGTATTGATAATGCATCAAGCATTTATATTTATATCCATGATTTTCTTTAAATATGGATTATGGTATTTTTGGTGATGTACCATGGACCATTCATTATTTATTTTATTCATTTATATATATGTAGTTACATTACTTATATATTCATTATTTATTACAAGGGATGGCTTCCATTTATCTAAATTTAACTATGCATGCAGGATAGCTTGTAATTTATCAATTCTCACCATGTTCGAATCATCTTGATACTATCCTAGTCCCATAGGTGTAAACTTTAGATGAGAAAAATAATCATCTATGTTTTATAAAATTTTAATATCAATAACATCACCATCTTCTTCAATAATCATTTGATCAAGATCTTATTTATTGACTAATAAATGAAGTTTTTATACCTTCTCTATTTGTGTTTTAGACATACATGGTGACTCTTTTAACATATCTTGATTAATTTATATATTTGGAGATGCTTCAATTTAATTATATTTTCTTGACTCTCCAAATTTAAATGTATTAATTCACTCTAATAGTATGATATATAATGGAGGTATTATGGATAATTGAGGAGCATCAAATTTCATTATACAACTAACATTAAATTTGGATACTCTAAAATAATTAAAAATTTGTTATCCACATCATATGAACAAAAAAATCCCTCATGTAAAACTTTTAAGCATAGATGTAAGGTAGATAGTATAGATTCCAAGCATGAATCCAAGATATACCTAAGATTATGTTTTAATGAAAATGATTTGCCATGATTTGAAATATAGTGGTTAAAGTTTTGGGCCCTGCATTCACATCCAATGTAATAATTCCTAACACATAAAGAGCTATATTATTAAGACATTTTATGTTATCTAATTTTAAATAGAGTTTATATTGATACAAAGTTTTTGATTAAAAATGATATTATAAATATTCAACCATAATCCATTATTTATAGGCACATGTTTAAGCCAATTATTTAAGAATCTTACTCAAAATGAATGTGGGAAATTTTTATCTATGATATGTTGAGTAGGAAATTATTGATTTTAAACATAAATTCACTCTATAGTCACATTATTAAACCCAATATTTAAGAATTTTAATTAAAGAAAAGTTAGGATATATGACATACGATATGTTGAGTAGCAAAATCATTTTTGTAAAAATAAATTTCCTACTTAGGAGAATCCTTATAGGTGCCCTAATAGGACCCCCCCATTAAAGTGTAGGAGTATGGGTTTAATATATACCTCTCACTATTATTCTAAAAAGGATGCACAAATTTCATTCCATTTTTCCCTTTAAGAAAAAAAAAATTCTTCAAGGATGTGTCTAGTCACATATAAGTTTTGAGTCTATGGACTGATAGAGGTTAGTTTAAGGCTACTCTTGTGTTTATACACCCATTTAGATGTGTCTACTAATATGATTCATTGATTTGGTGCCCATTTTATAAGTTACATTTTATAATGACCAAATTTTGGTACCTAAATCAAGTTTCCACTATGATAAAAAACATGTTTTTGTTTGTTCCTCATTCAAAGTGGAAAATAATCATACAAGAGGGTGTTCATAAGACTTAAATATGAAATTTTATGATATTAAGGTTTTTAATATCCATCATGGTATTTATTAAATGTCTACCTAAATTTATTTACATTTCCCCCCTTAATAATGAAAAGATTATCTTCACAATGTGTCTAATTGCCTACAAGTTTTGAGTGTAAGGACTGATAGGGGATGGATGGAGGCCATTAATAAATTTATATTATAAATTAGATGTGTCTAAAAATATTATTTATTGATTGATCTCATGGTTCAAGAGTTTTACATTATACTAGCCAACTTTTGGACCCTTAATCAAGTTATTGTTGTGAGAGAAATGTTCCACCATTTATTACTCATTGACAATGGCAACATATCCTCTGCAGGTTACTCATAGGAATACCATATGAAAATTTATAATCTTAGGTTTGTACCTACCTATAAAAATTTCACAGGAATGAATACACAAAGTTAATATTATTTTTCCTTAATAATGATAAGATTCTATTGAGGGATGCATTTGACTTCTTGTAAGCTTTATATCTAAGGGCTAATAAAGCATGGATAATGGGGACCAATGGAAGAAAAACATATCAAGGGTGCCTAAAGGATTTCTCAATTTAATAATAAATTCATCATGTCTATGAATTAATCTTATATTGGATAAGATAGATCACACCTACCCTTTTGATTGGGATACACTTTTTAAGAAGGAGCATGACCAATATGGGGATCTGCTATACCTGATTAAGGGTTCACTTGTATCACTTATCATAAAACATCATGATAAGAAGGGTTATAAATATAAATTATATCACAATCACACAATAACCCTAATGAATTCATAAGGTTTCAAATGTTCACTCTATTCTAATAAAAAGAAAGCAAAATCTAATCTAGTTCTCAACAAAGATTTTGGCACAAAGTGGGGGTTAGAAATATAAAACAAATAACTAAACTAAACATGTATTATAAAAAATATAATCACATAAATGTATACAAAATCTTAAATACATGGAGAGAATAATATAAATGCATTATCTATTTACTCTTACAAAGGATAAATAAAGTTAGGAATACTTACCTTTGAAGATGAACCTACTGAGCTTCAATCTCTCCCTTGGCCAAGGTGCTTCACAAGAGATTGTTGTGGTATGTAAGGATAACTAGGATAAATCATATCTAGGATAAAAAACCTACCTAATCATCTAAAATACTTTTCCAAAAGATAAGATCCATATCTCCAAATAAAGTATGGAAACTTAAGCTCTATTCCTCAGGTATAATTGTCAATAACTATATGTTCACTCACACTTCTTTGCTAATAATTATTTTTTTATGAAATGGTGGGAAATGACCCTATATATATAGGTAGATCTTTCCCTAAATTCTCCTTGGAATGTTAGCTATACATGGTTGACCTAGTCAACCCAGTGTGTTTTTGGGGATAATTTACTAGGTTTGTTCTAGGTCAGCCAAAAGGCTAACAAACCAAGTAAAGAATGCCCCTAAATTATACTAGGTTGACCTAGTAAAATTGATAATCAAAAAGGATGTTAAGGTAATAAAAGGATGAATGGAAAGAGGAAAAGAGTAAAATAGGTAGGACTGAGGAAAACATGTTCAGGGTAAATGGTTTTAAGAGACAAGTGTGTAGATGACAAGTGGCAAAAGGGACCACAATCTTATGAATCATCGATGGTATACACAACCATTTCTCAATTCACCCATTAAGCCATGAAGTAAGAGAGATTGAGACTCGATAGGTTCCTATAATATACCAAGTGTTAGTAATCAATAAAAGTTTGAAAATATTATGTGTATATGTATGCACCACTCAAAGATCATCACATGTCACATAAGTGAAACACAAGATAGTGCTTCAAGAGAAAACATGATAACACTTAATGTTGATGCTAAGTAAACTATAGTAAGAATAAAATAAGATAAATGAAAGGACTAAATTGAAAAATACATACCTTTAACTTACCTTAGTATCATAGATAAATAAGTAGACTGCAAGATATATGAAGGTGTCCAATATAGAGAATAGTAGATGAACCTATAAAAGTTAGTTTAAAAAATAGCCATTTTTTTTCTTTTTGGGAAATAAGCATATGATAGTGGAAAATAATCTCTATGTCATCATGAATATAATGCATTTTATGATTTGCAAAATAGATGAGTATAAACAAAGATAAAAGCAAAACAAGGAATCTATAGGACAATAATTGAAATATTTAAATTACTAAAAAGTGTTTTTTAAATAAGGTAAAAGAGAAGTCATTTGTTATTTTGACTTGTGAGAGAGGAAAAAGAGAGCTCTAGAGATAAAAAATTCTAGGATGGTGATGGGATGACAATACTAGATAGAGAGAGGCTCTAGACGTGGCAGTAGGTGCACTACATGTATGCACCTATGAATCTCAACCGATTTTTGAATTTTTTAATGAATTAAGTAAATTCTTAATAAATTTCAATTTTAAGAATTTTTAGATATAAGAATGAGGAAAAATTAGATTCTAGGGGTAGTAAAATAAGAAGATAGGAAATGGGTTTGAAGGATTTAGGCAAAAAACAAGAAAATTGCACTTTTCAAGAAAATATAAGGGATCGATAGGCAAAAAGCACTGGGTCAACCTAGTAGGCTAGAAAATAGGTAGAATCCACAATGCCAACCTAGTAGGTATGGGCCAACTTTATACATTATACAAGGTAAATGTTTAATTTGGAGTTACCAAGTGGTTCAAAATGTCTAGAATGGAAACTTAGTAATAGTGAAGGAAATATAAGGGGGTTGACTCATATTTTTTAGTTAACCAAGTAAAAAATAGGAAAATTTTGGTCAAACTAGTTTGACCAAAGAGTTAGAAAGATATGAAAAAGTGTGAAAAACACTAAAAGAGGGCTAGAATGGCCTAAAATGACCAAGTAAGGTCAAGAAGGATTGAGAAGGCTAAAAATAAGGTAATTTAAGCTTGTTTTTAATGAAAAAATGTAAAAATAATGTATTTTGACTATACATGACATAGAGAAATTGATACATCCTTTGTTGTTTCTAAGGTTTAGGGATGAGATTTTGGTGACTTGTAGATGTGTCATGGTTACCATATTTATTAGATAGGCTATTAGATGGAGATAGGGCTAGATTATGATCCATAGGTCTAGATGAGATAGTAGAGATGGGTCAAATCCCCCTCAGTGTTGACCTATTATTCATGTTCCTTAGTTTTTGGGAATTATTTACTAACACCTTCAGATGGGAGTTGGATGGGGATATAGTAGAGGTGGATATCACACTAGAGGATGTCCATGCCATCTTGGGGCTACTTATAGTATGAGTGTAGGTGATTGTAGGGATACCAGATAGTCTAAAAGAGAGGAGAGCCTTAGATATGTGGGTTATAGGATTAGAGACAATACTACCAAGAAAGAGGGTTAGTATGTTTGATGTCTATACATCACAAATTCTAGATATATAGAAGGCTATGATAGGCCTTATGACATAATGGGTGTTATGTTATAAGTTAAATGGCAAGGATCCACTATTTTTGGTAGCCTTAAGTAGGATAATATAGGAGGAGCAAGTTATATATGACCTAAGTTTGGTCATTTAGGTCCAATTGATACATGATATGTACAAGATGCTAGTCAGAGGGTAGAGGACCATGGGATTGATCATATTATTAATAGCTTAGATCTATGACATGTTTCCTATGTATCAACCAATTGGGTTTCCCCATGTGATCAATGATAGGTTACCTCAAGGGTATAGATGGAGGGAGGAATAAGTAGCATAAGACATACCCTAGGTAGTAGCGTTGTAGTTAATGAGATGTGCAAACATCATGTGGTATCCATTTGAGTACATAGTTGTACCATTTATAGAGAGGAAAAAAGTGGTTGGATACTAAATTTGGAGGAGAGAGCCACATATGGTGGCATGGGTACTAGGATAGATGGGCCTACCTCATTCATATACATAGATAATAATGCCCAAGTAGTGGGCTCAACATGTGAGGGAGCTATGAGGGAGGAGAGGACTCCATCCACTAGTAGTGAGGTTGAAACTAAGGCCATGTTGAGAGCAACCATGGACTAGTCATGCATGATGAGGAGCTAAGAAAGAAGATAGGGATGTGGAAGTAGAGATACCAGATGTACCACTACCATCTCCACATTGAGATAGTATCATCATTGAAGATATAACATCAATAGAGGTAGGAGGTAGAGGAGAGAGTGAGCACTATTACCATCCTAGATGACCCCATAGGTGAGCTAGATGAGATGATAGAGAGACCACTCAGATGTAGGCTGAGACTAATACGAGCCATGATAGATGAGTTTGAGTTAATGAAGTGGCCTATGTAAGAGGTGATAAGAGGTCATGTAGATTGGGGAGAATATGCTAGGTAGTCATGTAGATGGCTAGACCATTGTAGCTAAGACATAATTAGCTAAAAGATGATTAATTTGTTGTATAAGTTTTATTTAGAAAGATAGATATTCTAAGATATGATAGTGATCTAATATCCATTTTATGGGACTTTTTAGGTATAAGTGATGATGAGGAAGAGATATGGGGGTCCTTAGTGAGAGGATCCCTCCATTATGTCTTAGATGAGACTCTATATCCTTACAACCCTATGACACTAGAAGATCTAAGTGTACCATCTACCCCATCTCAAGCAAGCTAGTTCAAATTAGCTGGAGAGGTAGTGAGGTAGATATGGGCATAGAAGGAGAGGATGCAACCACAAAAAACAATGGGTGAAGGGGAAACACAATCATGGTAGGCCCTTAAATATGAGAGAGTTGCACATCTTGCTATAGTAGCATCGATGATAGAGATTCAAACCTAGATGATGGAGTCAAAGATGTGGGAAAAAAACCTATAAGGGTAGGTAAAGGGGTTGTAATCTTAGATCACCTCATTATAACATACCATTTAGAGGATTTAGACCAAGGCCTCAGTAGGTATCATGGCTAGGACATGAGATAGATAGGATGGGACCCAGCCATAAAGCTGGAGCACTATATATGGTTGTATATTTTGTATAAAACTCGTGATATATATATATATATATATATATATATATATATATATATATATATATATATATATATCATTTTGGCATATTGTTTTTGTATGTGTATGTTATCATTATGGGTTATTCTTGTTGTTTGTTATGGTTGAGGTTGTGGATGGTTTAGATATATTTATTTTTAGCACATGTATTAAGCTTTGTTGTATATGCTATAGGAAATATATGAGATGTGGTTTTTATTCTATCAATATGAAAAACAAATGCATGGTTAAAAATAAATGGGAAAAATGACTTCAAAAAATATAATCAATAAATAAAATGTACTACACATTATTTCAATATGGGAAATGTGTAATAACAAAAAATGACTAAGTATACAAAACCAAGAAAAGGCAAAATAAAAAGGTAAAAATAAATTTGTTTTTAAACCAATGTGAATTTTTTTTTTCACCAAATTAAAACAAGTAAAATCATACTAAATATCATGTTGGGAATTATGAAAACAAAGTAATAAAATGGAAGGTATGAAAAAGGGCATAAATGGTAATAAAAGAAAATTAATTAAGTCTATCAATCAAACTAAATCATGCTGGGAAGTATGAAAGAAAAATAAAATTACAAAAGATTGGTCTTAAATGGGTCATACTAATTCAATCTAGGAAGTATAAAAAAATAAATAAAAATATTTAAATCTTACATACACTCAAAAAATAAGAAGATAAAAAGGTGAAAGAAAAATGAATCAAGCATAAAGCATACTAATTTAATCTAGGAAGCATGTAAAATGACGTGTAACTTCATAATTTATCAAATCTTATCTAAAATTTGACACATCTAATTTGTATGTTTACCTAGGTATTGGAAAATTTTGTGATGAGGGTTGGGTCCTATCCATGGTCTTACATTACAACTCAACAAAGAAAACACCACTAGGGTGGAATAATCAAGAAAATATGGCAATTTGTGAGGATAGTTGGGTCCTGTCAATGGTCTTATAACGCAACTCACAAATGAAATCCCAAAGGGGGGGGTGATTCATACACAAAATAACAAATCTCAACAAGAAATATAAGGGAAATCAGGAGTGAAAAAGGGAGTGTAAAAGTCAAGACTTTGGCATCTTATGAGAAGACATTAGGAGGTAAGAGGCATACTAAGAACATGAGAAGAAACTAAGTGACTAGTGGTCATTTATTCATAAAATAAACTTGCTTTCTATAAACAAAAGATTTGTAATAAAATAAGTGTGTTACTAAGATCAACTCATTAAGGTAGATTGGTACAAGAAAACAAAATTGGACCTACCTTCCCATAACCTATTCCCCACTCTATAGGACCTATTATAGATCCATTGGTATATTTCAAAGATTGGGTACTTGCATGTGAATGTAGGTATCACTAAAAGATTTTTTTATTCTCTTATTCTAATCTACTAACCTACCACACCCTAAAGGACATCAACTTTACCATGAGTCCAAATGTGGAGTTTGATATTTGAATAGAAGGAGATGTGCTTTGAATCATGTCTTTTAGTGTGATTAGACTTTAAATAATAATTTTGTGATTTGATATGATTGCCTTTTGTTTAAATGATTTGTCTTTTAAATTTATTTTGAATAATTTTTAAGATTCCTCCTTCATATAGACTTGGAATGACCAATCATGATAGAGACAATGATAAAAATGAATGAGCTATAGGTTAAAGTAAATGAATCTAAGTAATCAAAGATAAAGATTAACTAGGACACTCAGGCTTGCTAATGAACTAGCATGTGATCTCAAGTCTCAACTATGTATATGCTTAGTTTGCAAAAAAGGAAGAGGCAAAAAAAGAGATCTAGAGTTGACCAGTAAGAGGAGATAATAATGAGATAGATTGTTTTCTAACTAATCACACAATAAAGGGAGATACTAACCGAGGGGAATAGGGTAAGTATAACTAGATCACCATGACAAATTATCTATGAAAAATAGAGATAATAAATCAAAACAATCATAAATATACAAGAACAGAGTTTTAAGAAAAACTCTAGGAAAAAGGGAAGGAAAATCAATGATAAAACAAAAGACAATCATATGTGAAAATAAATGATAAGAGAAGAAAGATATAATATAAGTAAGATCATGATATAAAAGAATAATTTTTTTGACATAATGTCAAATGATATAATAGATAGAAATAATATTGTCAAGTGCACATCCAATCCAAATATAAATGTGAAATCACCATGCATGTTCTCATTAATACTAGAAAATCTATCCACACACATTATCCAATACATCAGATAAATCTCTATGAAGCTATAAGCAAACTAATGCTAAGGTCTCATCAATCTTCAATGAAAACTAGGAATATACTTTTTTTATAATATCCTCAATATAAAAAATATGAATTCTCAAAGGATAATGATGAGGAGGAAAATTAGGCAAACATTGGTTACGAGAATGTATGAAAATAACATCTATGGGATAAGAAGGAATCACTGGTGGAGAAGGATCCAAAAGTAAAGGGATCCTAGGTGGAGGCATAGAAGGGACCATATGAGGTGATGAAACCAATGGGGGTGGAGCCATGAGAGAAGAAAGAGAATCCTTCTTTTAAGAATGGCCTATAGGAAGAGTGGTATGAGGTCTAGGATTGACTATAAGGTGATGTTTCAAATGTTGTTACATGATACAATAATGATCAAGGTGATGGGTTCTGCATAGATTCCATAGACAATATACCTCACCATACTTGGGAAAATATTTATGAATTACTTTTGAATGAGGTATAACTTTGTCTAATGATAGGGAGGAAGGATGTAAGGTATCAAGATATTGCAACAACTTTTGACAATGGGTGAAAGAATGGTTAGCTATTTTATGAAAGCAACAAATATTCTTGTGAGTGGTTTTACTAGAAGCACTCATAAAGGGAGTGTAGAAACCTAAAAAGTGTCTAACCCTTGGTCTTCCTCTCTCCCCTTGGTCTCTTGCCACTTCGACTATCCCTAACCTACCTAGGTCTTATTAATTGAAAATAATCATCTATTTTTAATTAAATAAGTCCATTTTTCCCTCTCCTTGCCACCTCACCACCCTAGGATACCCTCCTTGGATCCCCTTCATTCCCCACATGGCCATTTAATGCCTTAGACTCCCATTCCAATCTCTTCACTCACCCATTTAACCCCCGTTGACCATTTCATCCTCGCATTCATTTGACCCAGCCGCTAGAAAATGGATTAAAGGCTATTTTTAGCATTTCTCCGGCTTTTTAGCCACCGACATTGGTCAACCGTCGACCGACGTCAACGATATTGCCGGTGTCGGCACCTTTCATAACGGCTTCTTCACCGTTATCTCCTCTCTCTTGGCTCCTCTTGGCTCTCAGCGTCTAGCTCTCGCATCCCGACTCTTGAATCCTTGGCATCAAACCCTTGTATCAGCAATCTCTCTACCAATCAATCTGACTCTCTCCCTCAGGTACACAGCAAGCTTCTACAAGTGAACAACAGGGATTCTTCATCAGCAACAGGGCTTCAACAAGCGGCAACAACAACAACAGAAACCAGCAGGCACAGGTATGTTGTACTCTGTTTGTTTTCTTTATGCTTTCTAGTCATTTCTAAACTAGATTTAGCACTTCTTTCCCTCAGTTCTGACTGTCACCCAGACCCAGATTCCTATCTCCCTGATTGGCTTCCTCTATCTCTCTGTCCCTCTCTGTCCATTTGACTCTCCTGTATCTCTGCACAGACCCCCTGACTGCCTCAAATCAGACTCAGAGCCATCCACAGACCATCCTTAAATAGACCGCAGACCAACCCCAGACCATCCACAGACCAAGCCCTGACCAGGAACCTGACCAGACCCGTCTAGAGGCCATTGCCCCGACCGACGCCAGTCATTACCCCCATCGACGTCGGCAGACTAACCGAAGTCGGCAGACCTGACAACCGACGTCGGTGAGACCACCGACGCCGGTGACTGCAACCAGGCCAACAGCTTCTTCCAGGTAAGCCTTTGCTTTCTTTTCTCTTTTAGTTTGCTATCATTTCGGTCTATTTTAGCATTCTGTCATTTATCAGTCATTCATCTTTTATCAAAATAGTGGGTTGACCTCCCTTAACGAAGTTCTCATACTTCTGGGAACAAGCTTTTGCTTGGCAACCCACCATCTATCCATCTAACATTTTCTTGTCCAAGTTGTTTTTCTTTGCAGGTGTCATTCCTCCACAGCCAAAGAGGGGTGCTCACAAGCGTCTAGATTACGGTGCGCAGTCTATATCCAGGTACTTCTAGCCTTGTCCATTTCCTTAGTTTCTTTATTCATCTTTTGAATGTAGAAAGTGAATTAGCGATAGAAATAAGGAGGTAAAATAAGAGTGGAAGAAGCTGAATAATACTCATCAGCCCATCTAGTGGGTGGAGGAGCCATCTTAGGCAAAGGAAGCAAACCATCACCAAAAGAAGGTGATGATGAGGAAGGAATAAAACTAGGGTTAATGGGAGGAAGAAAATCATCATAAATAGGAGTAGAATTAGAAATAATAGGAGTGGGGATAGGATAAGTTATAATAGGCTTGAGAAGAGGCTCAACTATAGCTAGCTCTATTGAGGGAGGGAAAAGATATATAGAAGGTCTAAGGAGGGTTTCACTAACCTTAGGGGTAAACTAATGATGGGAGTCAGGGTACCTAGAAAAGTGGTAATGACCAGTCATAGAATGATCCATGAGCATAGTCCTACATGGATCCTCAAAAATTACAGGTGTTGATGCCATATTTACTCTAAAATAAATGGTAAAAATACAAAAATTAGGAACTATAAGTGAAGGAAAATGATGAGATGCACAAAAAAACTCAAGTACAGAAGAAAGATAAGAGACAATCTCAGCATCATGAGCTTAGGCAAGACCACCTAATAATGGATCATCTAAGGAACAACCATAACTATAATCTAGGGTATGAATATCAATGACACAATTAGGAATAACCTTGTCATTCAATGAAGCATGGTGAATAGAATTCCTAGTCTTGGTCAACACTACGAGAATTTCATCTTAAGGAAGTTTATGAGAATGAGGCTATAAGGAAGCAAAAAGCTATGAGATGAGATGAGGTGAGAGATTAGAAGTTTTGATCTTTAAATTAATCTCATCTAGTTCATCATCACTAGAATATAAAAGGTAATGAGTATTGTTATAAATGAGGTCAGGATACCCATTGTAACCATGGGTTGAATTGACAAGAAAGTTGAGATGCTAAGACTCATAAAATGGAAAAGTTGGTAAAGGCTCAAGAGTAGGAATCTTGAAGACACAACGATATTGGAATTATTTTAAATTCCTAGGGTTAGTGTCACCTTGAACACTATAAGTGGCTCTATTAAGAGGGAATTTAATACATTAGCAAGTAGAAGAAGCAATATCTCTCATGTGGTAAATCCATGACCTACCAATCAAGATGTTATATGAAAAAGTAAAGTCAAATATCATCACCTTCATGTGAATGGTAACAAGAGGAATGATAATGGAAAGCCACACAAAACATAGAGGAGGCATTTTCCTTCTATTGTATCCTTCACATGTACTACATGTAGACCTGATATTGCATTCAAAATATCCAAGAATATTAATGATGTCAAGAGAAGTGACACATGCATTAGAAACCTCTTCAATCAAGGCACACTTGACTTGGATATCACCTATTTAGATGCTAATGAATAAAGGAGGATCATCCAAATGAAGAAAACTCTCATTGAGAATAATAGAAGCTATGGGAAATTTTTAAGAAAGAGAAGTGTCTATGGTCTCATTAATGTGGATAGACATCTATTCACATTATTACAAAATACTATCTTCAAAACTAGATAAAGTTGCCTCCTATCCTATTAGGGGAGGACGAGGGACATTTATCTCAAATAGGAGCTACATGAGGTAGTTTTTATGACATTAGGAAGTCCTCATAAGCTCAAGGAATGGAATTTGGGATGGGAAATTAGTGAGCTTTGCAATGGGGTCCCACTCATCATAGCCCATAAGAAGGTTATTAGATATATGTGTGTAATTGTTAAGGAGGTCATTATAAATATGAACCAAAGTACATTGGAGTTTTTGTTGATAAGAATAAGAATAAGATTTAAATGATGAATTAATTTGTTCAATTGATTTTGATAAATAGAAGAATAAGTGTTAGCAGCAGATTGATTATCATTAGTATTGGAAGATGATGGAAGAGTGGTATAGATAGAATGGGATGTGTTATCCAAGGGAGAATAATAAATTGGATCATCAAAAGTGATAAGATATTCTCTCCCCAACTTATTTAAATGAGTTGGAGAATAATCATGGATAACATAATATGTCTTATGTGAAGGAGTGTAGATTGGTTGGTGATCAATGAAATCCACCACCCTTCACATATTAGTCATGTTAGCCAAATTTTCTTTGAAATTTGCTTTAATAAGACTTTCTACATTATTAGTGGAAGGGTTAGGCTTGTATTTATTGACTTAGGTTGATGATTAGGTATAGGATCCTTATAGATATCCAAATGAGCATTTTCTTCATTCAAATCTTGAGTTTTGTCATTTGAAATATTTTCATTGAAATAAATATCATAGGCTTATTGATGCTTATGGATAATGGAATCATGATAAAAATTAGGTCCAAGTAGAAAACCCATAGATAAATTATGAAGTTATCTACAAGTCTTCTGAGTATGACCCTAACTAGAATGAAACCAACAAAACTTATTAGGATCATACCAGGATTTCATAGGATGAGTAGGGTCAAGTTCTCATGGAAGAGGCTTGGGTAAATGCTTAAGCAATTCAGCCAAGGATAGAGGTTTGTTAACATTTATTTTATTGGGTGAAGAGAAATGAGCAATGGTATAATCATGAGAAGAAGGATCTAGTTTTGAAGAAGTGTTAGGAATGACATCTTGAACATTGTGAATGGTGTCATAAGAATTGATAACACCATCATTGTTGATATTGTGGTTTTTATTATAAAGTAAAAAATGATGACCCACAAAATTTTGGGGTTGCTCAAATTGATGTATTAGGAAATGTTGTCTTTTAACTTGGTCAATAGCCTCCTTCAAAGTATGTGGAGAGATAATGTGAATTCGATATTGTAGTTTAGTTAAGAGGGCATTTGTAAAGAGATAAAAAATATTGTCATCTACCATTTTATATTCACATTTGTTTCACAAATTCTTCCATCTCTTAACAAAGTCTTGGTTAGTTTCATTCTCATGTTTTTTGAAATTAATGAAATTGGCCAAAGTGTTTTTAGGAAGATAATTAGTTTGGAATTATTGAACTAAAGCATTTACTAAATCCTCCAAACTAGAAATGTAATGAGCTCTAAGTTTATTGTACCAATATAAAGCATCACCCATGAGGGTTTTGGCTAGAGATTGGTAGTGGAAAATGTATTTAATTTGAACCAATACTGATAAATATCTCTAAATTTTTTGAGGTGAATGGTAGGATCGGTTCAAACATTATAATAAATTATAGATATTATACCTCCTATATTAATTCTAGCAATTTGAGTAGTGAGAGGTTTATTTTTTAGATGTTTAATGGTTTATTAACTAAAGGAGGTTGAGGAATGATATTTCCTTGAGAATATCAAAGAGGATGAGGGGGGAAATTTTGGTTATGTGTACCCCAAGCCATTGGTTGTGAATTTTATTGAAGGTTAAGGAGGTGGTTTTATATTCTCATCATTTGATTTGTATTATGCACTTGAAAGGTATTCATTTGACTAAGAGTTTGTAATGAAAGTTGGTGTGTTTTATTGACATTATAAGAATTATAATTGGTATTTGTGTTGGTATTATTGGCTTGGGTACCACTATTAGCATTGATATGAGCTTGAGAAGAATTGTGAGAATTTGAGGCACTAGTGGTAAAATTTTCTTGTGAAGCAAAAGATGGACTAGTGAATGGTTGAGAGGAATAAATACTATAAGTATGATTACTTTGGTATCAAATAATTAACTATTTTAATGATTAAGGATGGTGGACCTTATGAGAGGTCTAGTAGATGTAGAACCTACCATGTTAGTTAAGATATTAGGCATGAAGGTAGAAGAAGTTAGAGAAGAAAAAGTCATGGCATAAGAGGGAATTGAAATTGAAGGAAGAGGTTGATAACCAAAGAAATTACTACCTACAAATCCTATTGATAATTTAGGATTAGGTGAATGAGGATCTTTGGTTTGACCACTAATCATGATGTTGCAAATGGCAGAAGGATCCTTTCCTCTATGTTGAGGAAATTTTGAAATGATGAAAATAATTTTGGGACTATAGTCTAACTCAGGTTGGTACTATAAGAAAAGAGGATTATTATATGAATAGGTATAAGAAGGGGTCACATAATTCATTGTGTGAGTGGAAATATGAACATTACTAGCTCCAAAAGTGGAGACATACTCTATTTATGGGAGACCCTATTAGGATTGGTAAAGTTCATTATGTCTGTTGACTATGACTCAGTGTCATCACCAAATAGAAAGTCTATGATGAAGGAGAAATAAGAAAGATGAAAAAGCAAAGGTCAATAGAGGTGAATAAAATTTTATAGGGTCAATTGGGTCAATTCAATATCGAAATAGGGTTTGGAAAACTATATAGGGTCGATTGGGTCAATCCAGTATAGTGTATAGAAGGTAGAAAAAGAAATGGGTTGACTAGGTCAATCTAGTATAGAAAATAGGGAACTTAAAAATCCTAAAAATATATTTCAAAATGAAACAAGCTAACTTTATAAGTAATGAAAAGGAGTAAGTACTGATAATTAAAAAAACCAATTAGATTAACACTAGCCAATCTAATTAAAAAACACAAAGCAAAATCTTGCACTAATGCTAGATAATGCAAGGTTTTGCATACAAAATTGAGAAAAGAGAAAGAAAATAACTTGAAAAGTAAATAAAATTAATTGGTCAACCTGATTTTTGATTAGATTATTAAGAATGATTTTAAATGTGATTGGAAGTTGGCTATAATCAATGAACTAGATAACAATCTAAGGATGGTTTTAGGTAGTTTTGGATGAAAGGCACTATAGTGGTAATGATAAAAGAATGGTATTGGGGCCTACACTCTCACTTCACACACCACAATGATAAGGGTTGTGGGTGCTTAGCCAAAATATACCATTAACCATGCTTTATACTTGACTAGAGCATCAAGTTAGCTTCCCCCTTGGTGATGAAATCCAAGTAGGTTCACTTAGTGTAGATAAATGTTAAAGTGTTTGTTTATGTTTTTTTATTTGGCCATGTGTACATAAAATAGAAATAGTGAAACTAGGTGATTAATTAAAAATACCCCAATCAAACTATGTGAACTATTCTAAGCATGTAAATATAAACAAATAAATGTGTGAGCCAATTACTAATAGATATGAGGTTAATTAGAATTTTGAAATAAGGTATCACTATATGAAAAAAATACAGAATAGGGTTGGCAGTGTCAAACCTATATAGTGGAATCAAAATATAAAAATGAACTAGGTCGATAGTGTCAATCCAATTATTTTAGACAACACACAAAACATAAAATTGGGTTGGTAGTGTTGATCTAGTTGATCATGCAATGGTAGTTTTGAACACTATAAAATATGAAAGGAAATAAAAAAATAGAGAAATAAGGAAGTAAAAAGGAACCTTAGTGGATCAAAGATATAATAAAGATGACTGTTGTTCTAAAATCTAGAAGTATACTAGATAAACCTACAAATTGGGTTGACAGTATTGATCAAGTTATACAAGAACTTGTTAAAAAGTGTTGAAACTATAAAGGGTTGGTTAGGTTGACCTAGTAAGATGAACTGGGTGTTTGAAAGGATAGAAACCTATAATAGGTTGACTGGGTCGATACAATTTTCTATTCTTATAACCTGCACATAGAGATAAAAATTTGGGTCAATATAATTGATCTAAAAAGTCAAATATATGATCAAAATGATCAAAATAAACAAAATAAATGAAGGAAAAAGTGAAAAAATCCTAAAAGGGTTAGTTCATGTTGGGTTCACTAGAATATATGCAATCAAAAATGCATCATGTCTATGAATTAATCCTAGATCTGATAAGATAGATCATACCTACACTTTAGATTGGGATACACTTATTAAGTGGGATCATGGCTGATATGGGGATCTACTAGAATCGATTATGGGATCACCCATATCACTTGTCATAATACATTATGCTAGGAATGGTTCCAAAGCCTACCGTCTAACACAATCACACAAAAACCCTAATGGATTACTAAGGTTTTAAATGCTCACTCTAATCTGATAATAATAAAGTAAAATCTAATTTAGTACTCACCAAAGCTTGTGGCATAAAGTGGGGGTTAAAAACATTAAAACAAATATCTAAACTAAATAGGTATTATAAGACATATACTCATGTTAATGTATACATAATTATGTATACATGGAGAGAAGGATACAAATGAATTATCTACCTACTCTTACAAAGGAGAAATAAAGTTAGGAATACTTACCTTTGAAGACAAACTTGTTGAACCTTAGTCTCTCACTTGGCCAAGGTGATTTTCAAGAGATTTTTGTGGTATGTAAGGATAACCAAGATAAACCAGCTCTTGGCTACATAATCTACCTAATAATCCAAAATACTTATCCATAAGACAATATTTGTATCGCCAAAGGAAGTTTGGAACCCTAAGCTTTATTCATCAAGTAGAATAGTCAATAAGGAGATGTTCACTTAGAATTATTTGCTAATAATTCTTATCTTATGAAATTGAAATGGTGGGAAATTAACTTATATATATATAGGTGGATCTTTCACTAAATCCTCTTAGGAACATTGGCTATATAAGGTCGACTCAGTCAACCCAATGTGTTTTTAGGGACAATTTACTAGGTCTATTCTAGGTCGGCTGAAAGGCTAACAAATCTAGAAAGTAAATAATGCCCCTAAACTATAATGGGTCAACCTATTCAACCTATTACAACTAATAGTCAAAAAGGATGTTAAGGAAAGAATAGGAGGAATGGAAAGAGGAAAAGATTAGAATAGGTAGGATTGAGGAGAACAAACTTAGGTTAAATGGTTTTAGGAGACAAGTGTGTAGATGGTAAGTGTTAAAAGGGAAAAAAATATTACAAAGCATTGATGGTGTAACCACCCCTTTATTGATGCACCGATTAAGGCATGCGCTTATAGAGATTGAGACTTAATAGGTTCCTACAAGAGTAAAGAGTCAGTAATAAATAAAAGTTTGAAAATATTATGTGTATACAATTTCCACATAAAACTTTAATATCCTAAGATTCATCTATATGGTTTTAAATTACATTTAAAATATATTTGGTTTTCAAGATACATGTCATGAAGACTATCACAAACAAATTCTAAAGTTGATTACGGTATGTTATAATTATACTCTTTTTCTAGACATAGTATCTAAATATTAATCATGAAATTTGAACATCAGTTATCCATTAATTAGCACAATTATTCTATGCAAAATCTTAATTTATGAATGACTCCAATAATAATAATGAATAACAAAAAAACAATTATGGCATATAAAAAGTAAATATATAAAAACATAATAATAATGTATGATTCATATGGATATGTTAGATAGTATATGTGTGTCATAATTATGCCATAATGACATACAAAATAGTCCCTATAGTCATTAAATATAGACCATATAGATATAAAAAATGGTCCATTGATATAAATATTTAGGGTTATGGAGTTTAATCCTAGGTTGTTAGAGGGTCTGAGTATAGTAAATCAAGGTAGCAATATGTAATAAATATAGTTATTAATTTGTAATAGAATTGACTTAGTTTGTCCTTTATAAAAATAGTAATAAATGATGTAAACAAGTACTTAGATGGAAATTAACTCAAATGGGAGATTTAGAGGCTAAAAATTGGGATATGAACTAATCCTAATGTTACAGATAGGCTATAGGTGTCAAAACCATTATTGGATAGTAATTCCCTAATTAGACAATACTTTCATAAGGTGCTAGTGTCCTTATTTTGGTGTTAGTGTCCTCTATGTGGAAATTTTATGAGATTCTAAGTGCACATGTGTCTAAGTTTCCAAACCTATTCCTGTGTGCGTGAGTTTTGATTCCATATAGATGAATTATTGTTATTGATTTTATATGTAAACCCTAAACCTCCATGTTGATAGAGCATTTGATTGGGACAAGTATAAAAGTGTGTTTTTATTGGGTTAGGTTGGACATCTTAAAATCCTCATTGTGATGAGATTTGTTTACATACTAATATTCTAAGGAGGGATCAAACCTAATGTAGTTATCCCCACCTAAGTGATGGTGAAAGTGAAAGTGAAGCTAGTATGAATGATAGTTTGGGTGATTTGAGTGTACTTGAAACTATAAATCTAAGTAATCTAAGCTTAGGAATGTTGTAGAAGGTTTTATATAGAAGTAAGGTAGAATAGGGTTGATAAGCTTTATGTTACACAACTTATTTTGAGTTATTATATGTAATTTGCATTTGATTTCCATCTAGTGGATAAAGAGATAAAAGTCATGTATATATTGTTCTAGTTCTTGTGTAGGTCTTAAAAGAGGTTTTGGCTGACCCTAGGTGGTTCCACTTTTACAATAATTTCT
The DNA here is from genome assembly GCA_037957365.1 of Torreya grandis. Taxonomy (NCBI): domain Eukaryota; kingdom Viridiplantae; phylum Streptophyta; class Pinopsida; order Cupressales; family Taxaceae; genus Torreya; species Torreya grandis. The sequence goes on along the minus strand of JARHVA010007173.1, from coordinate 649,747 downwards.
ATTTGAGGTAAAAATAAGGAAAAATAGAATAACACACAAACTATGACACTAGTGCCATGGGGTATTATTGTCCAAATTATGGCACTAGTGTCCAAGAGGAATAACCTAAGGAACTAGAGGTTAGGATGTTAAAGTGAAGATATAAGACTATTTTAGGGATGTTTAGGGATTCATTTGGCCTACATGAAGGTTAGATAGCTTTAAAAATATGCCCTAATATAGGTCTAGGTATAGTATAGGGATAGGTGGTCTCAAATAACACTCTTATCACTCAATTTCCATTTTTATACGATTACAACCATATTTGCACAAAAATTGGGCCATTTAAGCATATAAAGTGGACCATATAAGAACAAAAACTATCCATATAGACACAAAATATATTATCCCTACAACTACCTCTAACACTATAACTAGATTTCCTTAATACTTAGTGCATCTTGTATACACATAATATTTTTAACTTTTATCAATTACTGATGCTTTGCATATTATAAGAAGCCATTGAGACTCAATCTCTCTAAGTTCATGCACTGAGGGGTACATTAGGAAAGGTATGGGTAGACCTTTGGTGCTTCACATGATTGTCATCCCTTTTTACCATATTATTACCAATCTAACTAGTTCCTAAAACCTTTCCCTAAGTTGTTTCTCCTCCCTTGCATAATCTTCTAGTCTTTTTCCTATTTTTATCATTCATTTCATTTCTTGTCACCCTTTTGACCAATTGAGCATACTAGGTCAACCTATTATATTTTTCAAGACTTTTATCTCTTTTTATTTGTTAGCCTCCCATTTGACTTAGCATAGACCTAGTGAGTTAGCTCAAAAATGTGTTAGGTTGATCTGGTTGACCTAACACAGCCAATGCTATAAAATAATTTTAGGGTAAGATAATCCTATAAATATAAGGTCATTTATGTCATTATTAATATATACAATAAAGAGTTATTATTCTCTCACGATTCTTTATAATCTACTCTTCCACCATTCTACTTAAGGAAAATTAGCTTAGACTTCTTATTTTGGAGAATATAGTCTTGTGGATAGGTATTGGATTATTTAGGATAACAAAGTGATCCTTGAAACCATAAAAACATCTTGTGAATCCCCTTTGACCAAGGGAGAGATTGAGTATCAATGGGTTTGTATTCAAGTAAGTATATTTTAACTTTGTTCTCCTCTCTTTTAGTAGATAGAAGTAGCATAAGCATTCGCTCAAATAATATTAATCTTCATATTATATGTATTAGGGTTTTACTCATACTTTATTTGAAGTTACCTATATGTGTTTTGATTTATTTACTTTAGTAACCCGAACTTTGTGCCATAAGCTTTGGTGTGCACTAGATTAGATTTATTTTTCTTGTTATTAGATTAGTGAAATATTAAATGATAGGACTCTTTTAGGGTTGTTATGCGATTGTGTTAGACTATAGGATTTAGAAACCTATCTCACATGGTGTGTTGTGACAATTGATCCCCTAATTAGATCTATCAGATCTTCACATTGATCATGGTCCCACTTAATAATTGTATGCCTTAAATCAGAAGTGTACGTGTGCTCTATCCCATCTAATCTAAGATTGATTTATGGACATGAGGCATTTTTTATTGTATACATTCTGGTGAACTTGATGTGAATCAAACCCTTGTAGGATTTCTTTCATTTATTGCATTTCAAATCATCATTATTTTTATCATATCTTAACTTTATTATATTTACCCTATCAACCTAATTTATTTATCTCTATACTTAGGTTTGTAAGAATAGGTAATTGGCTTGACTTGATCAACCTAATGTAGTTTTTTCTAGTTTTCAAACTTCTTATTTAGTCAACTAGGTTGACTAGGTCAACCTAGTACATTTTTAACACTTTTCAATAGGTTTTTATATTGCTTGGTCAACTAACTCAACCTAGTTTTTAGGTTTTTGATAATTTCCTCCAAGTTTTTTGATTAATAATATTCTCTTTTTCATCTCTAAACCATTTAGGTTAGTTTCTATTTCTCTATATCATTTTTTATATTCTTTCCTTTCACAGTTTGTAGTCTTCAAAATTGCCCTTGCATAATCAACTAGGTTTACCCTATGACCTCATTTTGTCTTATGTGTTTCTTTAAATTAACTAGGTCAACCTAACTAACCTAGTTCATTTTTGGACCATACTTCCATAGTTTAGGTTCAACCTTGTCGACCCTATTCTAAATGATTTCCCATATAGTTTCTCAACTATACCTTGTTTCAAAGTTAGAATCAATCATATAAGTTAATCACATATTTCTTTTAAGTTATTTGCATGTTTAAAATAAATCACATAGTCTAATTATATGGTTTTAAATTAATCATTTAGTTGGAATATTTATATTCTTTTACACACATAGGTAAACCACATAAACATCAATAAGTATTTAAGCATTTAACTACCCAAGCCAACCTACTTAGCTTTCATCACCAAGGGGCAAGCTGGCTTGATTTTTTGGTCAAGTATAAAGCATGGCTAATAGTATATTTTGGCTAAGTAACTGACACCATTATCATTATGTTATGTGAAGTGAGGGGGTAGGCCCCAATACCAAGCCTGTATAATTGCCACTACAGTCCCTTTCATCCTAAACCTACTTGAAACTATCCTTACATTACTATCTAATACCTTGCTTATATCCAATCTCCCTTTACACTTAAAATCATTCTTAATAATCTAATCAACATTTTAGGTTGATGAAGTATCTATTTTTATTTTCAAGTTGTTTTCTTGTTATTTAATCAATTATGTGTGAAAAATCTTGCATTATCTAATGTTAGGATACGATTTTGCTTTGTGTACATCAATTGAATTGACCAACATCAATTCAATTGACTATGTGTTTCCTTTTTGCACTTACTTTCTTAGATTAACTACAAATTATCTAGTTTTATTTCCAAACTTATTATCAATCTTTTTCTTTTCATTATTCACTATATTAGGTTGACCTAGTTGACCCTATATTTTTCTAGCTTATGTGTACTATAGTAGATCAACTTGGTCATAGTATAGTCTACAAGCCCTATTTCTTACACTAGGTTGATCTAGTTGACCTAGTTCTAATTTTTTACTTTTCTTATTTTTCAATCCAACTTCCCATTTCTCTAGTTTTGCATCTTGTTCATCTCTCTTTAGTTAGAATGAGGTCTCCTATCATAATATTTTTAGACAACATAAATCCATTTAGATACTATATGGGATGTTAATTCCTTCCTCTCTTTTCCTCTGAAGAGAACCATCACTCTTGGGGTACCTCTTCTCCTCCTTCATCTATACACTCTAACATGGTAAAAATAACATCTCAAGATGAACTTGATGGATCCAATCCTTCCATACTTATCAATATACTTCTCAATCTCTTTAAACAAATGTGGGAGTGATTGATACAAATCTATTTAACAATCCTGATTCTAATAATCATCCCCCTAACACAAATTTGGGGAGTGCTCCAACCAACACTAACTTACCACCTAATACAAACCAAATCTTAGCTCAATTAATTCAACAAATTAACACCATGTCAAACTATAATACCAACAAAATGATGTAACTTCAAAACCACTTAATCAACATGGCTATTCAACCTCCAACTATTCATCCTCAATCTAATCCTAATTATATTCCTCCACCTCTTAGGTATGAATCAGATAATGTTATTCTTCAACCCATAATGAATAACAATATTCTTCAAACCATTCAAAATGAGCCTTTATCTCCCTTCATTATATCCATTGATATTGGTAACATAACTCCAACTATCAAATATTATGGGAATAAAGACCTTGCATCATTCTTCAAAGCTTTTGGTAAGCTTTACAAAGAGTGGATCCAAACTAATACATTTTTCACAACTAAGCTATTAGTAAAAAAATTCACTAGTGATGTATTATAATGGTATAATCAACTTCCTCAACATTATATTTGGTAACTTGAAGATTTGGTCAATCCTTTAGTTAAAGATTTTCAACAAAATTACCTTCTTGAAAATTATCTTAGTCACTTTGTAAATGCTAAACAATCTCCTAATGAATCATCTCATGACTTTATCAAAAGATGGAAATATTTAGATCATAAATCCAATCATTATATGACTGATGATAATCTATTCAAACTCTTGATTACTTTTCTTACTCCCACTCTTCAATACAATGTTTGAACCTTTGCTCCTCAAACTCTTGATGAAGCTCTTGACCAAGCTAAGTGTCAATAATTTATTATGAATCAAATCAAACCCAATCATAAACTTCTTAAAGGTATTTTCAAACATCTAATGCTATAACTAGTAATACTCCTCAAACCAAACATGTAGTTTCCAAATCTAATGTTCTTTTACCATCTCATACACCTATTTTGGTTCAATAAATCTAAATTTTTTTACCGCCCTCAAAACCTTTCATTTATCCCAATGATCCTCCTAAGTGGTATGATCCAAATCTATTATGTTGGTTACATGTCAACACTGGGCATCCTCCTAAATCTTGTATATGGATCACTAAGTACATTTGTTTCTTATATTATTGGTGACTCATTCAACCATGAGGCTATGATCAAACTTTGTCATCAAGATTATTTTGTCACATATCAAAAACAACAAAACTTTAAATATTCTACTTCTAACAATCCAAAATCTTCTTCAAACAATAATCAATCAAATGTCAAGGATATTGTGACAACAATTCCAATTATGACCTATATTATAATAAATATCAATATGTCAATGTTTCTAAGGTTAATTATCAACATAATTTGACCCATAAAGACCCTATTACCAAGCCTAAGAAACCATATTTAAAAAAACAATTGCTTAAAGATACCACTATCACTCATGATGATTTAGAAACACCCAAGGAATAACTTCCTCCTTTCAATCCTCCCACCATATCTATACCTCCTAAATCTAATTTGCCTTCTAAACTTCATGTTGGTTCTTTTAAATCACATTAGAATTTTATTGAATAACTCAACTCTATGCCTTATAAGATTCATCTTATGAATTTAGTTTACACTTCACCCTATCATCATAAATTTCTTAAGCAACAACTTCAAGAAATTAAAGATAAATATTCCATAGATGAAGAACTACCTTTTACCGATTCTCAACTAACTAATGCCAATACCATTGAGACTATGTGTCCTTAGAAGCATTCCATTGAATTTATTAAGAAAGGACATGATCAATGATGAGATTATTTTTTTCACTGATGATACACCTCTCTTTATCAAAGTATCCATTAATACCACCCTTATGAGAAAAATTCTACTTAATGAAGGTTATGGTATTAATGTCACATCCTTATGGCTCATTCAAAAACTTGGTTATAAGAAAGATCATCTTAAACAAACCCATCTTACTTGTCATGGATTTTAAAAGACTAATCAATAGCTACTTGCCTACATTTGGCTTTTATTGACCATTGGACCTAAGACTATTATAACCAAGATTATGTTCCTTGATCTTCCTTTATCTTATAACATTCTTCTTGGTTGTCCATGGACTCATCAAATGAGGGACATCACCTCTTTTAGTATTTAGTGTATTAAATTATTAAATAACAGAAAATGTTATAAACATGAAGCTGATCCCAACCCATGGAGCATCTAGCTTCCCAATCCTAAGCCTTAATATCAAATTAATACAATTTATAAAATCAATAGTGATCCTTTACTTCAGTTCATCAACATGAATCTTAATATTCAAGTTACTCTTATGGATTTTGATTACGATGATCCTAATGAGTTTCAACACACTTTTAATACTAATAAGATACCCCCATATATTATGGATTAAATTCATCTTCCTCTCTTACCTCGAGATCATACTATTCCAATCATGGATAAGATTACCAATTTCCCCATCTATATAATGTTCATGAGCCTTGTTTACCTAATGATGCCTTTACTTGAAATGATTTTGGAGTGGATAAATTATTCCAAGATACTCTCACCATGTCCCCTCATACATTTATAAACATTATGATTTCACCTTTTGAAACTCCCCTAATTCTTAGGCATTATTATTTCTCTAACATATGATGATAACTATATCATAGCCTAAGGTCACTCTTGAGACTTGGATGTCTAGCACTATCAAAATATTTTAGCCCAAATTCATGCCTTCAATCAATATGTACATTCCATATCTACACATCATGACTTAAATCCTAAGGGTCATGTACCTCCCACCAATCCCCCTCTTATCAATATTCCTTGGGTGGTAGAACAATTTACACCTTCCCAACCTACAAACATTCCTACATATTCTTTACCTCCTATATATCCTATCATTCCTTAAAATTCTTCTCCCAATATTTAATCTATCTACACTCCCATCTCTTTGAAGCAATCATCTTCATCTACTTCTAAAATTACACTAGATGCCAAGGCAACCAATGTCCATTAGATTCGTTTTAAATATGATCACCATGGGAATAGAATTATAGATCTTGAAGTAGATGTTGAATATTATGGTCCTCTTCCTGCCTTGCCTAGTGATGAAACTAATCTTGAGTTATTTCATGCCTAAGAACCTCAACTTCCTCAAAAAAATCATAAACATATAAATTTCAAGAATAAAACTCCTTATTCTAACAATTTTATCTATAGCATTGATCCTAAAACAAATCCATTTTTTCCTTACCTAATGCACCTTACCATTTTCAATATGTCAATGTCATTCTAATCAAAGAAACAAATCATATCGAATATGGTACCCCATCTTCTCCTCAACCAATTATAATATCTCAATAACTCTCACTATTAGAGTCGAATAACTTTAGCCTATTCTTTGATAAATATCAAGAGGAATTTTCTTGATCCTACCAAGACATGCTTGGCATTGACACTAGTATTATAGTTCATAAAATCATCACTTATCTTGATGTCAAGTTAAGGCATCAAAAGAAAGATGAATTCCTACCTGTAGTTACTAATCTATGTCATAAGGAAATCATTAAACTAATAGATGTTATGTTCATTAAATCAATGGATTATTTTGAATGGGTTTCAAACATTGTTCCCATTTGGAAAAAGGTCACTATGGTCATATGTATTTGTATTTATTTCTATAACCTTAATCTTTATTATCCTGAGGATAAGTTCCCTTCACATTCAATAGATGTCATTGTTGATTCCAAAACTAGTTACAAAATGTTATCTTTTATAGATGGTTTCTAATGATATAATTATATTCATATCATTCTTGAGGACCAACATAAGACTAATTTAACCATAGAATGGGGCACCTATTGTTACATAAAAATTCCCTTTGGACTTAAAAATACTAGAGCTACCTACCAATGTGAAATGAATCACATCTTTCATGATATCATCCATAAAATTGTTGAAACTTATGTGGATGATCTAATTACTAAATCCAAACATCATAAGAACCATATTTTTGATCTTGCTATCATCTTTGACCATCTCCTTAAATAAAAATTTAGACATAATACTTTCAAATGTGTCTTTGGAGTCACATATAGAAATTTTTTAGGATTCTTAGTCTCTCTCTATGGCATTGATGTTGATGTAGCCAAAATTAATGTTATTTTTAACATGACAATTCATTAATCTATTCTTGATCTTCAAACTTATTTAGGTAAACTTGGGGAAATTAGATAATTTGTCCCTAAAAAGGATTATTGCATTTACTCCATCAATTCCCTTCTCAAGAAAGGTATAACTTTAGAATGGGCAGATCCATGTCAAACATCCTTCAATAATATGAAAGAGTCATTACTTCATCAAATTACACATTGTCCATATTTCAATTATAAACCATTAATTCTCTATACTTATTCCACACATATTTCAGTTGGGGTAATGCTTGTCCAACAAGATGATCTAGGAATAGAATATGCTAATTACTACATTAACTGAGGCCTCATTGATTATATGAGACATGTTATACCAAAGCTGAGCATGATTGCCTTGCTATCTGTTTTGCACCTAAAAAGCTTCATCATTATATGCTATACCAAACTACTTATGTCATCACTCATTCTGACCCACTTCATTATTTATTCTCAAAATCCTTTCTTCCTAGAGATAGAATTGGCAAATGGATGGTCTTACTTATGGAATTCAATCTCTGCATTGTCACTTAAAAAGTTGTTAAAGGGAAAGTCATAGCTGACTAACTTGTTGTATCTCCCATTTCGGCCACTTCTTCACTTTAACGTGATCTTCTTAATGATAATGTCCTTTTCATTAAAGGTATTAATCAAGATATATCCCTTAAAGACTATTTTCATAGCTTTATTGTTGATCTTAAAGTCAATAATCTTGAATAATCTTCCCTCCCTCTAGTCCTACAAAACCAAAGGCAGTTATCAAAGAGATCCCTAAAATTAATGTTGACTTGAATGACGATACTTAAACACTCCACTTTGATGGTGATAAATGCCTTCAAGGAGCTAGGGCAGGTTGAATTTTGACTAGTCCTCTTGGTACGATCATTCCTTTAGTTTTTCACTTAAGCTTTGATGTCACCAATAATATGGCCAAATAGAAAGCCTTTATCTTAGGCATGAGATATTCTCTTGATCTAGACATCTAATATATTTATGCTTTACAACATTCTCAGTTCATTTGTCATCAATTTTATGGTGATTATCAATGTAAAAGTGAAAACATCATTACCTATCATCAAATTTAAACCACTCTTGCTATGAACTTTATCTCTTTCATTATCAAGCCTATTCTTTAAGACCAAAATTTCATTGTTGATTCTCTTGCATATTTAGCTTCTATCTTTCATCCTCATCAAGTTTTTTAATCCTTCCTTTATTATTCAAATTAGAAAATATCCATCATCTATCCAACCACTTGATTCACATATCTATCACTCAAGGTTGTGACTATCAGAGAAAGCCCTTGGTATCAAGATATCATTCAATACTTAGAGCATCAAACTTATCCTCCTAATCTAGATTCTCATGAAAATACATGAATTCATAAACAAGCTTTCAAGTATGTATTTAGACATAACATCCTTTACTATTATAATGTCAAAGTTACCTTGATCCATTATCTTATGAAACATGAGGTTCCTTCTCTACTCCAATAGGCACATGGGGGCATTTGTGGTGTTCATTGTAGCAGACATGCTACAGCATGAAAATTCCTACGTATGGGTTACTTTTGGTCTAATATTAAAAATGATATAATTTAATTTTCTAAGAAGTAAAATCCTTGTTATCTTCATAATGATCTTATCCATTCACCTCCTATCAAAATTCAAACTATTGAATCTACTTGGCCATTTTCCATATGGGGATTCAATCTCATTAGTAAATTCCTCATTCCCAAGATGGGATGTCTATATATTCACCACTATAGAGTACTTTACCAAATGGGTAAAATCCATGACCCTTGTTAATGTTACCATTCCTACCATTTCCAAGTTCATTCCTAACCAAGTTATTTATCATTTTGTCATTCCCCATACCATCATTTCAAATAATGGTGGTAATTTTAGTAATAAACATGTTAAATATCTTTGTACTAAATTTAAAGTCAATCAAAAGTTTTCCACTCCTTATCATCGATAATGAAATGGTCAAGATGAGGTCACCAATAAAATTCTCAATAAAAGTATTCCAAAGACATTTCATGAAACTTGCATGGATTGACACATTCATCTTTACCCTATACTTTGGGCCTATTAGACTAGCATTCATACTACCACTAGGGCAACTCCATTTTCATTAGTCTATGGATTTGAGTTGGTCCTTTTTTTAGAATTTGTGCATCCCTCTCTATGTATATCTCTTCATGGCATTATTATCAATGAAGAATTACATGAAACATAACTTCATTGCTTTTATCTTCTTGATGAACGCCATATTTCTGCATTACAACATAACTACCAATACAAGGCTCACATTGCCCAACAACATAATAATTGTGTTAAAATATTCACTTTTAATTTTGGTAATCTTGTCCTTAATTTCGAATATACCCATGATAAAGAAGGAAAATATGCCCAAAAATGGTGGGGCCCATATTTAGTCAAAGACATTCTTGGTCCAAGCACTTAACATCTTCAAACTAATGAAGGCCATGTTTTCAAAGAGCCCACCAACACTCAATTCCTCAAAAATACTTTGCCTAAAAATTTCCTTCTTTTCATGTTTTCTATCTATATATTTATATCTTTTTATATGTTATTTAAGCAGGGGTCTCTTCCTTTTTAGTATTTTCCTTCCTTTCACAAACCTATAGTCCTACATTTTAGTCTTTTGGTTTCTTTATGTACTATAATATTCCTTATTTTCTTGTATTTTCTTTTGTTTTTCTCACCCCTTGGGTTTTATTTTGTGATTTAATTTATAATACCATTGATAGGACTTGACATCCCTCATAATACCACCATATTTTAATCATTTATTTCTATTTTTTATACTTGTCAATGCTATCTTGGCATCCTTGGGTTTTTATTTGTGAGGTGCTTTGAACAAAGGCTCCCTCACTTAGCTTTTCTCTTGATTATTAGCACCCTTGTGGGTCTCTCTTTTATGAGTTGATTTTTAATACCATGGATAAGACCCAACCATCCTCATAAAATTACCACTTATTTATGTTCTTGATATTTTTTCTCAAGTTTATCTTTTTCTTCTTTTGTTAGATTAAATATGCACAACAATATATGTTAGCATGTTTTCATTTATTTCCCTCATTCTTATGATAAAGAATCACACTTTACTATCATTATATCCCTTCTTTCTACCCTTTTATCACATTTATTTTTACAATTTGAAGTAATTAAAAATATTCCATGTGTAATTCCTCTTAATTTTCCCTTCCTTTCATCTCCACTTTGGATAAAACAAGGTCAAAGTCAAGTTAACACTTTTTTTCACTTTAATTTATGAGACTCTTAGACTCCATGCTCTTTGAAATTTCTCTCTTAACAACCTTGTCTTAATTTTTCAAATTAAAGTCATCTTTAGCACTCATGTTTGGTTTTGAAAATATATATGGAGGAGGAATATAGAAAAATCCATCAAAAGAAGTTAAAATCCAAATTTTTTGAAATAAAATGCAATGATATTTAAAAGGAAACATACAAATTTCAAAAGTCAAAATCACACCAAAAAACATGATTAAAGCACATCTCCTATATATAATCAAAGATTGAACTCCATAGTCATCTTCACATATAGAAAAAGTACTTTGGGATATGGTAGGATAGTAGATTGAAATAGGGGAATTCAAAAAAAATTATGGTTCTACCTACTTTATCATGTAAGTACCCAATATCCATACGAGACTAACAACTCTGTAAGGGGTCCTAATGAATGAGAAACACCGCATGGGGAGGTAGGTCCATTTTAATTTTCATGCATATATCCTTCATAAGATGATCTATATACTCTATTTGTTTACCCAAGACTTGTGTCACTAAGATATTTTCTTCATTGTTCTTAAGGTTGAAAGTCCTCTTGTTTTGACAAACTTAATTTGAGTGTCTTGACTTTCATAAATAGTTATCTTTACCTTGGTTTTTCCTTAATTCTCACCTCCAAAAATTTCATTTCCCCGCCTTCATAGACAAATTGTGATTCCAAATATATTTTCCCTTCTCCTTTCATTCCTTCTTCATCTCTTAAAAACATGTTAATACTGTTTTGTTGTAGTTTTATCTATCTTTAGATCAAAAAAACATGTTTTAGTAACTTTGGATCATTTTATTTACGCATTTTTACATTTAATAAAATTAATTTACTTTACTTTTCCAATTTATCATAATTTTTCTATCTTTATATTATGGACACCTAAGTTCATACCATTTTTTCCATTGTCGAGTGAGATGTGGTTTGTTACTGCTCACTCGATAATGTCATTTTCCCTTTTATGAATCCTTTTTCCATTGATGATTGAGATGTATATTATTATTTCTCACTCATTAGTTTTGTTTTATCATTTATTTTATTTTTATTTGGTATTTTTAACATTTTTTTTCATTTTTTCCATCATATTTGAAATGTATCCTTGGTTTGATTTGGTGAGTTTGCCTTTCTTACTTTAGGATTGTTTGTTTGAGATTTTATATCTTTAGTAGCCTTGGATTCTTGGTTACCTGATTTACTCTTGTTGTTTGACTTGGTAATTTGGTATAACACATCACCTATCACCCCATCTTTCCAAATTTCCTAAGTACATCTGATCCTCATGCCACCAACTATCTTGGCATTTCCTTCCTTTATTTATTTTTGTTCTTAAGTTTTGTATTCTTGGGTTTGTCAAAAGTAGTCTTTGTTCCCTACACAATCAAAGCTAACAACACAACAAAAAACCTTCCCACAAAAAAGGTAAGCCAAACTACACATTACATTTAATTTTAAGTTATTTAATTTTTAGATTAGTCTCCCTTTTAGTCATTTAATTCTAGTTATTTTATGATTTAAAAAATTGAAACTCTTTTTAGCATAAAAATTATGTGTGTCCTTATGTTATTTCTTGAAGTACCATCCCTTGTTACACATTAGTGATAGGTGATGAGATTGATTAGGGCATATGCATACACATAATATTTTTGATTTTGATCGATTATTGATGCTTTACATCTTATAGGAACTTATCGAGACTTAATCTCTCTAAGTGCATGCCCCAAAGGGTACACCAGGAAAGGGGTGGGAAGACCTTTGGTGCTTTGTATGATTGTTTTCCCTTTTTTTACATATTATTACCAGTCTAACTAATTCCTAAAACCTTTCCCTATGTTTTTAATTCTCCCTTTCATAGTCTTCTAGTCTTTTTCCTCTTTATAGCCTTCATTTCCTTATTTTTCACCCTTTTGACATGTTCAACATACTAGGTTGACTTGGTTGACCTAGTACAATTTGTGGACCTTTTATCTCTTTTTGTTTTTATCCTCATGGCTGACCTAGTACTGATTTAGTGAGTTAGATCAAAAATGTGCTAGGTCAATCAGGTTGACATAGCATAGCTGACATTCCCAAATAGTTTTAGGGTAAGATACTCTTATAAATGAAAGGTTATTTTGGTCATTATTAATATATAAAATCAAGAGTTATTATTCTATTGTACTTCTTCACAATCTGCTCTTTCACCATTCTACTTGAGGAGACTTAGCTTAGGTTTTTTATTCTAGATAATCTAGTCTTGTGGATAGGTCTTTGATTCTTTGGCCTAAAAAAGTGATCCTTATGAACCATAACAACCTCTTTCATAGCCCCTTTGGCCAATGGAGGGATTGAGTCTCGATGGGTTCACATTCAATTAAGTATATTCTTACTTTGTTCTCCTCTCTTTTAGTAGATAGAAGTAGCATAAGTGTTGGCTCAAATAATATTACTCTTCATATTCTATGTATTAGGATGTTACTCATACTTAATTTATTCTAAGTTCCATATACATGTTTTGATTGATTACTTTACTAACCTCGACTTTGTGCCACAAGATTTGGTGTATACTAGATTAGATTTATTTTTTCTGTTATTAGATTAGTGAAATATTAAATCGTAGGACTCTTTTATGGTTGTTATGATATTGTGTTAGAATATAGTCTTTGTAACCCTATCTCACATGGTGTGTTGTGATAAGTGATCCCCTAATCAAGTCTATCAGATCCTTATATTGGTCATGCTCCTACTTAAAAATTATATGCCCCCAATCAAAAGTGTAAGTGTGCTCTATCCTATCTAATCTAGGATTGATTTATGGACATGATGAATTTTTGATTAATTACACCTCTAAATAAACTAAACCTCATCATAATAGATTTATAGCCTAGGGTGTTAGATGTATCATTATGGGTAGATAATCTCTTCTCAACTTATGAATGATTAAATGTTTGTGACAAAATTTCAAACAATTATTGTGACCAAACAACATAATTTTTTAAAATAATGCATTGAAATTATGTATGTAGAATGATAGAGTATCCAAGAACAAGTTTTTTCAAGTATTTGAATATGGAATCACCACATTCTAACTAAATTGGTCCATATGATTGTGTGATCTCATATATATAAGTGATGTGAAATCCTATGGAGCATACATATAGGGTAAGATATATGTACATAAAAATATAAATGACATAAGTTATCATTACTCTAAGGTAAAAAAGATAATTTTACTATGTGTTCTCACTAGTAGATATCTCTTAATTAGATGGTGTTAGACAAAAACTAGACATTGGGACACAACTATAGATTCATCCATAGGTTTTTACAATCTAATAAGGATACCCATAACATATGTCATCATATTCATGAGAAACAAATGATATAGGTCAATTATGAATCAATTAAAATTGATCTTATTTTAAGATAAATTTAAATTATTCCTTCTACATAAAGAGAGATAGAGAATAGTAAGGAATTGTAATTCTAATTATAGCATAACCATCAGTTTTTTGTAGTTTTGACAAAGTACCAATGGTGTCTATCTTCATATATACAAAAAAATTAAATTAAAAAATACGCAACCTATTTAAAATAAATTATCAATATTCCTTATAAATAAAGAGAGATGAAGAAAGGGAAATAAAGAGATAAATAGTGAGTGAGAGATAATGCAATATTATCTCTCTTTCTCCCCACTCTCTTCCTACACACACACACACACACATCTCTCTCTCTCTCTCTCTCTCTCTCTCTCTCTCTCTCTCTCTCTCTCTCTCTCTCTCTCTTTGTGTGTGTGTGTGTATACACACACACACAAATATATATATATATATATATATATATATATATATATGTATGTATGTATGTATGTATGCATGTATGGATGTATATGTATTTATGTATATATATGTATGTATGTATCAAAAAAGGAAGGGAATCCCAATCAATATAATGCACTAAAACTATGATCTATACAAAATACAACAACTTGAAATTTTAATTTCATAACATGAGTGTTGGGTAATCAAAAGAGTCAAAAACATAATCAAATGAAAAAATCAAAATATCGATTACCATCTATGAAAAAATAAAATGAAATAATTAAAATATTAATTAATTAAATAAACATATTAAAATGTAAAACTTAATCTCTAGTTACATCCATAAAAAAATAGTAATTAATTACCTATGTGGATACATAGGATGAAGTAGATAATTCATACATCTGTGTGTGTGTGCGCTTACTTGAGGTGGTGAAGAAACTAAATATGCAATATCTTGTTGTGTACTAGTGTTATGAGGTGTTGAAGAAACTATAGATTGAATATATTATTATGTACTAGTGTTTGTAGGTGTTTAATAAAAATGTATATGGTGTGTAATACTGTGTACTATTATCTTATACATATGTACATGTAGTCTCTATGGGTGTTCTTATTAAATTTTTATATGTAACCCATATATGTCTAACCTAAACAAGTAGTCTATCACACTTATTAGCACATGTTATGTAATAATTTACATGAACTATAGGATGCTTGATAATCATGCCACCACATGAAGAAAAAATATTATAAGAGACACTACTAGATGTGCCACTACATATATACCATGTATAATTAATCAGTGTATGCATACCATGGTCAATCATGACATGTGTGAGAGTCATAGTTGCCTCAAAGGTGTCCATATGTGTAATATGATATAATATTTTGGGGATATATGTATGTGTTATTATCCTTGTATTTATTTATGGTTATTTTTTTCAAAAAAATTCACACTTATCACCAAGTTGTTTAATGAAGACCAACCTCCCCTCCCTTGAGATGTATGCATATCAAAAAATTTGGATTTAATTGAGAATAAAATCACAATAAATATTTTTCAAAAAGTAAAATGGAAGATCATTTTTATTACATTGAGTTTCATCATACACAATCCACTACCTATCCCAAAAGTTTTTTAATCTATTTATGAATACCCCAATCAATGTTAATGTGTTTATGAATCTTTGGTGGTGGTTCGGTGGTTTAAAGAATATGAAACAAATCACATAAATTTTAATTTTTTATGTATTTAATTTTAACACCTTCATATGACAATTTTTAATAATAATGTTTCAATACCCATCTTTGACATAAAATTGTATCAAGTTGAGAATTTTCACTTTGAAATTCATTATAAATTACCTCCAATTTATTATCAAGTGAATTACATGCACTAGTTTTTGAAGAGTTGTGAAAATTATTTATATGTCATTCAAAATAAAAACACCAATGTTGGGATTTTTTGGAGGTGAATCACATTAAGCCCATCCTAAAATTATTCCCATGAGGTAGGTCTCCCCAAGTTCTATATCTACTAGGTCATGGTGCACTGATATTCACTCAGATGTGCATTGTGATGGTTCCAATTACGGTGCCTATTGGTATAAAATTTAAATTTAAAATTTATAGTTATTTAGTATGGAAAAAAAATTTGTTATTTTATGATGGCTAAACCCATTAATCCTATCCTTAAAAGAGTCCAATGAGGTGGGCCTCCCCAAGGTCTATATCTACCAAATCACGATGCATTGATCTTCACGTAGTTATGCATTATGATGTTTGTAATAAATGGGAATGATAGTGTGAAATTTAAAAATAAATTTTCAAATTTTTATCATCCTTGAATAATTTATATGGTAATTATGGATATTCATCTAGGCTTCAAACATAAATTGAAAATAACAAAGTATATGCATACATTTGCCTAAATCAAAGTTAGGGTTTTAGATTAAAAATAACAATAATGGTAACATTATTTTTTTAATTAAAATGAATTTAATCATTCAATACTATGGAAACATAATGATAATGAAATAAGTCAAATAAATTATATAAATGAGTAAAAATGGATTGCTATCAAATAAACTATAGTTTAATAAATTTGGTAAAGAAATACAAAAGAAAAGTGGGAAATAATTAAATATTATTGTAATAAATAGAAATATATATATTTATTAACCATATGAATACAAAAAATTAATCTCTCACTTCAATAATGTGTGCACAACCATAAATAAAGTTGATTCATATGCCAAAGAAAATCAAATAATTAAAAAAGAGCCCACAACCACCATTTGAAAGTACAAGTTGAAAAAATAATTCCAGAGTCTTATATTTATCAATATTTTATAGTTGGTAATCATATTATACATTAACCATGATAAATCCAAAAAAAATATTATATCATAATGACATTATTACAAAATAGGGATGGGATAATACACTACAGAAGCAAAATTAAGTGATTAACTTTAAGCATTTTGGAGCAAAAAAATGCCAACCCCTACAATTGTAAGGGACTAGATTATTTATATACTTTAGATCAATTAAATTCCAACCCAAATGTTCATTCAATTTTAAATTACTAACACTTTGATTTTTTGCTTCATTTTAGTCTAAAAAAAGATAAAAACTAGTTACTTATAGCAATTAAAATATCTCCAAGAAAATTATAAAGTTAAGACTTTAAAGATCATTAAATAAGAGGAATTATGAGAAACTAAATACATCCATATTTACACATTATAGTAATATTTAAAATGAATCTAATGGTTTTTAAAATGGGTTAATGTGAATTAAATTATGATCAAAAAACTTTTGGCGGTAAAAATGGCCCTTAGTGGACCAATTCAGGTCAAGAAAGTGAAAAACTAAGTTGCAAGTAGATTTTGACTAGATTAAAATTGGTAAAAACTAGTGGGACAAAAATTTCCACAATAAAATTATATTTTCGTTGGTGGAAGTAGTTTCTTGTAAGTTTTTATAGGGTGAAATTTTTTCCCCTTGAAGTAGTAGGTAGTACAAGAGACTTTACGGGGTCAAAACAAACCCCAAGATTCTATTTTGCCATTGACATGCACTTTTTGACTTAACAAGCAATTTTGAAAAATAAAAACTCAAAATATGACTTGTGTTGACTACAATATCAAAATTGGATATTCCCCTTTGGTTTTCACTTCCCTTTTGGTAAAAAACTGGATTTAGTTTCAAACTTCAAAGAAAGAGTGAAAACTTAAAATTTGAATTTGAGTGGGACCTAAGACCTAATCAGCTCTTAGACCAAAAATATACACTACATTATTTATTTTTTCACCTTCATGTTATAATTGGGGTTTTTTCCAATCCATTTTCCATGTTTATTAGGATTCTATCTTCCATTTCCCCATTATAATTGGGGTTTAATCCCCATGAGATAAAGGATGGAGTCAGGGGCAAAGAGTCCCAACCTAATTAAGACTTCTTCCGTGAACAAAAATCTTATTTTAAAATTACATAAAACCTAACATATTTATAGTTTTATATCTATTTACATCTATGGGGAATCTTTGAGGCTACTCAAGACCCATTTAGGTAAAAAAAACCTTGATGAACACTATAAAAGACCAACTCTCACCCCTCAATGACCTAAATAAGACATAGTCATTAGAATATATATGGATAGCATTGAGAATGACTTGAGCATAAATGATAAAACAAATTAGGGTTAAAACCTTGAATATATATATATAATTCCCCAAAACTACACTTAGACCTAATGGTGGAAAAGGTTTCACTTAGAACTAGACTCGACTATCAAAATCCACATAGACCTAATCATCTCTAAAAATATAATTAACACTACAAAGTAATCTTCACCCATTCAAAAATATAGTTGGTAAAATAATCCCTATTATCAAAGGACTCAATTTAGAAACTTTCCCAAGACCTATTTAGGATTTGGAAACCCAATTATGTAATGGGAACCAAGCAGACTTGGAACTGAGACCAAAATGCATGAAAAAAACTATGATTAGCTAAGGGACATGGATGATATGTATAGGTAGATATAATTAGGAGTTAAAATACATATTAGGCATAAATAATTGGAAAAATTTAATATATTATGACCAAGACCTAATTGGGAAACATAAAAATGTTTTTTGATGACGTAACATGATTTTTAATGAAACAAAAATTAGTCAAGACGGGGGCTAGAGACCAAGTGTAAAATATTAAAATGAATTACAAGAGCTTTGTATTCTCATAAATACACGATTAAAGGGATGAAATGGAAATTAAATAAAAGTGACCTTCCCTAGATCAAACTTAGAGACCTAAACAAGCTAGAGAATAATTATACTAAAGACCCTGTAAGTGGGATAAGTACCTCAAAAATGTGTTTCCTCTCAAAGAGTAAAAGATAAAACTTATCCACATCAGTGTGATTGATAGGATGGGATATTTACCAAATGTATAATAGGAATGAAAATAAAATAAACCCTCTAATTTATTTAAAAGTAGCTAAGAGATCTAGTAGGCAATATGACCAACTGAACATAACTGCAACAAGACTCTATTTTATGGCCAAGTGCTTTATATAAAACATTACCATTTAGACTTGGTCATCAAAATCGCATAGGTTTTAGAGAATAAAATTATATTTAAACAAAGGTAAACCATATATCAGGTTAAAATATCTTAGAGAGAGCTAAGATATCTAGCTTCAAATATAAATTGGAGGTCAAGACTCCACTTTCACACTAAGTGTTATGTATGAGATTTTCTTGTATGGATATGGTCTTTCCAATAGTGATGGTTTAAAGACCTAATTTGGGATGAAAAATAATATGGACCACAAATTTAACTTAAGAGTATTGAGAGTAAAAATTCATGAGTTTAAGTGGGAGTGACTACAAAAGCAAAAAGAGGTTCCTTTATTCTTGGAAGAATTAGGGCATGTTGTGAAATCAACAACAAATTGAAACATTGATATAAAATAATCCTATGTATTTTGGAAATATATATATATATATATATATATATATATATATATATATATATATATATATATATATATATATATATCAACCAATATTATCTAATTGATACTAAACATTGAATATGAACAAATTCAAGAGAGGATAAGATAGGAGTGGCTAAAAGATGAAATCAAACATTTTCATTAGCCTTATGTGTGAAAATGAGTTAAATTACCACTTCTTAGAAACTTTAAGAAATAATAACTATGAATCCAATAATCAAGATACTAAATACTACCTTCAAAATGTTTTCCTAAACATTACTCCACTACCAACTAGGCATCCATATCCTAACAGATTTCTCTTCGATCCCATTATAGGCCTTGATATACTATCAACCAAGCATCCATAGCCCTATTAGTGGTTTCCTAATTGGTAAGAATTGATTTTTGTTGAATTTTTTATATTTTTTTATCTTCACTTTATTTTCTTAGAATCTAAATTCTGAGTTGGGGATCATTGTGTTAAGTGAAAGGTGTAATTATATATTTTTCATATTAGATATTCATCGTAGTAGGTAGGCAAACCTATAAGCCATTAAGATGTGATTTTTGTGCTTGGTTTCAATATAATGTCTTCATCAATTGAATATTTTTCCCAAACTTAACACAATATAAACAAATTTAGAACACATATAATAGCTCAAGATTTTGAAACTAATTTAGAAATAAAATATGATGCCACACTTTACTTAGAATAACTACACACTAAAATGTCATTCATGTTACCTACATAAATGCCTTTCAATCTTCATTATTTGATCAATAGGGGAACCTACATGGAAAAATAGATGGATTAGACCAAAAAGGGACAAGCAACAAGTCTAAAACAATAATGTGAAGTGAGAAAATCAATAAAAGTAAACTAAACTAACAGCAAAATAGGAAATAAATAAATAAACAAAGTGGGAGATAGAAATATAAAGTATTTATAGGAACTTAAGAAGCTAATTAAATCCTAAAATTAGTGTTTGATGAATTATATGTTGATGGTTAATGGAACATCCTCATGATTTAGACACCTTATGTATAATACATTCTCACACAAGATTTGAAAGATTTGGTAGGGACCTAATCATAGGGCATCAAACTTGCCATGTCCCTTTTTCTCATGAGCCTTGTATTAATAAAGAATACATTAGAGATATATAATGATTTAAATTTTGTTAATTTTTCAAACCAATGGTTGATGACTCCTTATTATTTGTTATAATCTATCAGGGTTGCACCATTTTTTATTCTAGTTATATCAAGTTAAGGAGGTTAGTTTATATCTTATCATTAGTTTCAAAGTAGTATCTTATGAACTATAACATGGTGATTCTTAGGTTCATTGGGAATATTGGGTCTTGGTAATACACAAGATGATATAGTGACATTTTTAGGCTAACTTAATTTTATTCTTGTTAAACCATAGTACAAATTTTATAACATTATGTCAGTCCCTAGGGTTCTTTGCCAAGACTTTCTTAATAACATCAATTAGGTTGTTATTAGTATATTTAGTCACCCCATTACCTTATGGGTAATAATTTGAAGATAAATTGAGAATTACCTAATTTTCATAAGCTCATTTAGTAAATTGAAGAGGAAAGAAAGTAGGCCCATTATAACATACCATAGTGGTATACAATGAAAACTTGGTGGTAATATGATCTTTTAAGAAGTTAATTACCATGTTGGTGATGTAATACTTGAATGATTAAGATTCAATTTAATATGTAAAAAGGTTAGTTGATGTAATAATGAATTTATGTCCCATGGATGAATTAGTATTGATCACCCCAATGAAGTCCCATCCTCATATTATGAATGGTCAAACCTCAATAATCCATTGTAATGACACAACATGGTACATTTCCTATGCATTGTAAGTTGGTAAGTATGATAGCTCTAGACATGATCACTAACATATTTAAAATCATGCATTCATTAATACTCTACCATTATTATATTATGATCTATAACACTCCATGATATGTGATTGGTTCCATATTTCCCATGGAAATCACTGAGTAATTTAGTTGTTTCTTATTTATTCAGGCATTTAAAATATATGCATTCATGATTATTTTTATATAGTATGCCTAATTTAATCATGAAGTTATTAATTTTTAGGCATAAATCTCTTCTCTGAGTGGAATTTATATGATTCAAGAACTCATTTCTATGTAAATAGTAGACCACATATAATTACTAGTCATATTTTGTGATATATTACACTTTGTATAATTGGTAAATGATATGTAGTTCTACTTAATCCATTATTATACATATTACTTGACCTATTAGAATATTCATTAGTTGTATTTATAGTTAAAACTATTAGATAATGATCACCCACTTTCCTTTTCACTCAACAAAATAATTTTGTATTAAAATGGCCTTTACAAATAGGTCAGGCACAATGTAAAATACATTTTTACATAGGATGTAATGAATGAACTTCTTGACCACTTTGATTAAGGTAAAAGATTTTTTTTCAATTATTAATACATTAGTTCAACACTACAGAGTGGAGACCGCATTAATGAAACATGTCTCTCATTTCCATCTTCTTTATTATGCATTAGGATAATAACACTTGAGTATTCTAAAGTGAATAAATATATTTAGAAGGGTTATATATAATAAGGACTAATAAACACTAGTGTTTAAAATTTATATCCTTATCTAAGAACAAGTTTCTTGTGACTTATTCATCCACTAAATAATAACATACTTATTTATCATTTAATTTATTGGTTGGAATATATCTATAAATCTTGAAATTAACTTTCTTATGAAGTTTATTATGTCTAATAAATACTTCAACTCCTCTCTACTATAAGGCAACATAATTTTCAGAATTTCTTCTGCTCTCTCAAGGTCTATGGATATGCCTTGTTCTAAGATAATGTGACCCAATCACTTGCACTATATGACCTAAAATATACACTTCTTTAGGTTTATGGAGATTTCATGATCTTTGCACCTCTGCAATACTTCTCTCAAGTCTTTCATGTGGTCCTCTTAGTTCTTAGAAAATATGGTTATATTATCCATGTATATGAATATGAATATGTATATAATATCCTTAAATGAAATATATATGTCACATTGGAAGGAACACTTATTTTTATTAGGCCAAATAGCATCCTTTTATATGTGAATATAACCCACTTTATTGTGAGTGTTATCTTTATTTAGTCCTCATAGTTGTACCATTACCTAATTGTATCCTGAGTACCTATCAAGAAATGATATAATTTGAGATTCATTCACTATTTGTATGACTTCATATAATGAAGGTACATGGTAGTTATCCTTTTTTGAAGCTTTGTTCAAGTTTTAGAAATATACAAAAATATTTATCTATCTATTTTTATTTTTGAACTGGTACCAAATTAGCCACCCACATGGAGTTATTGATAGGAAATATTATTCTTGATAGATTAATTTATGGACTTCCTTGAATATCAATGGCTCTAGCAATGGATTCACTACCCTTTGCCTCTGACATAATTGTTTGATTCCTAGCTTGAGAGGGACAAAATGAATGAAAATGGAAAATTTAAACACTTTCAAGTATTCATATATCCATGATTATAACCTATTTGAAGTGTTTTAGGGCTTTCACCAACCCTTGTTTTTACTTTTTCATGCACATTGTGCCTAAAAGTACATTTTTTGATTTATTGACATTGCCTATATTACAATGTTGGTGTAGCATACCTTTGGTGGGGCTTGACTTGCTATTTTCACCTTGGTAATACATGTAAAATAGAATTTAAAGTGATACCATGCCCTTGGATATATTTTTGGTATTCAAATTAATCACCCCTTTTTCTAGTTCAAACTTTTATCTATCATCCTCATCTATAATCTATGGTTCAAACACGTACATGTTGGTGATGAAGTCGATGACATGATGACCATCATTGAATACCTAGAAGTTCCTAATATTATCAATAATGGAAAGAGTGGAGACTATCTCCACCTATAACTTTATCAATCGAGAGTTAGAGATAGGTTATAGAGTACTCGTAACTTTTACCAATGCATCTGTCATATAGTTTTCTTCTATGAGGCAACATTTGAATGTTGAATGCATTAAGATATTATATAAAATTACATAATTTAATGTGCTATTTAGATAAATTCTTGTCATTACAATCATATTATATTATTACTTGTTTTATGAATAGTTTTGAGCTACTAAGTAACTTCAAGTTCTTGACTTTCTTCCTTAGAAAAAAATGTATATCATGAACTAGTGCCTCATATATAGCTACATTGTTCATTTAAGAAAATTTCAATCAAAATGAAGATATGTATGACTTCCATCATGGGTTGATGATCTCTATAGTTGCACTATAGATTATATATATAAGATAGGTTATTCAATCTCTTAGTGAATGAAATCAGAACAAACTTTAAAAACTAAAATCTCAAGCCTAATCCATAGGTTGAGATATATGAAAAATAAATAAATACACATTAAAAGACAAAAAAATATTTATACCTCATTATAAGATTTATTTGAGAACTAGTTCAAAGATATTGAGCTCAAATTGTAGGCTATGGATTCTTTAGAAATGCTTTATTCTCTATGTGGGAATCACCTCTCCTTATCTACACTTAATTCTTCGATTGGCTTGACATGAGAATGGGTTAAATCTATTTGTATAGTTTAGAAAAGTAATTTTTCATGAATAAACTTGTCTATAATGACCAAAGGACCTTATATTTATAGACTTTTTTGATGCTTGTGAATCATTAATTTGAGATCAAGATCAATGGTGGAGGATGAGTCCTCAAACTCATTATTAAACACATGGAGTGTTTAAGATATGTCATTTAAGACATTTTTAGAGTGTCAAAGGCATGATAGAATGAAAATGTAGTCATTGGTCCTCTTGAAGTGTGTAAGAGAGGTGTAAAAAGAAGAGTGTGTAATATAGGTGTAAAATATTGCTTGCACTCCTTTTTTTCCCATAAACTTCCTTAAGTGACATCACCTATGTGAGGAAATAATTCAATTTTTAATTTTTGGAAAATATATAAATCTGAATTCATGGAGTTTTTCATTAGAATAATGATTAGGATAATTAATAAAGGTGATTACTTGGTTATTATAAGAATGGTAGAATTGTAGTCTTATTTTGTTAATAAAATATTCACATATGAAAAAATTTATAAGGGATTGAGTTGATTATGGATGTGATAGATAAGATTAATGATGCAACATGATAAATTTACCTAATCAGTAAGTATCATTGTAACTTTGGGTTAAAATGGTAGTTTTGGGGGTAAATTAGGTCCATTGGTGATTTTCAGTTAAATTTTCATGTAATTATAGAGAAATGTTCATGATTGTAGTTTAGACATGCAAGTATTTAAAATTAAGTGTCTACATTTTTACCCTTTTTGAGAAGGCATTGAGAGACACTAGGAACAATTATGTCTTTTTAAGGAATGAAAAAGCCATTAAGAATAAATTTGGTAATGATTGAAGAATGATGTATTCACTCTTATCTTATAAAAATTATCAGTTGATCAACTCAAAATGATGCCCTAAATAGTGTTTGATTAGCCCTAGATGACCCTTCAATGTGATGGTTAGGGAAGAAATCGAAACATATGGGCCATCAAAATGAATAAAAATCCCTATTTTAGGCAAAAGAGTATGCCAAAAGGAATAATGTTGAATAAAATGGTACATAAAATGGTGAATAAAATGGTACATAAAATGGGTATCTAATCATGGTTGATAAATTTTCATGAATTTTTGTATATTCTCATTTGTTAATATGTAATATGAGTAGGATATAAATTAGTCATGATATTAAGTGATCTAGTTAGAAGATAGTAGACAAGGAGATATTCTAATAAATCATTACCTACGAGACTATTATAGCTTAATTTTTGATATATCTTGTAATGATATGCACCATGATATAAATAACCATGATGGTCAGACCCCAATGTTCATAAATAATGACTACCAATCCAATAGACAATTGACAATAATGCATGAATGATAAAAACCATGATCATGATGTTGAAAACTATCAATAGAAGTACTCAAGTATAACTGCATGATAAGAATCACTATGATGATGACCTTTCCAACATAATGGATTGAGTCAAGGTGACAATGAAAAAAATAATAATCAAGAAAATAAGTAATCAAACACAAACTCAAAATAAAAACAATAAAAAAAATCATGTTGCTCAGTAGGAAAATCAAAACATGGTCTAACAGTAATAAAAAATAATCATTATTAATAAACACACATTAAAATAAGCAATTGGTGAATCATTTGTGTGTGAAATTAAATCTTTAATCTTTAAGATTCATCCCCTAAGATCTAGAGGAAAATTAATGGGTCAAAACAAAAAACTATATAGAAAGGGGGAATAAAATAAAAAGGAAGGGGTGGCTGAGTTATTTTCAAGTGTTCCATGCAAGTAAACACTACCTACATAGTCCAATGGAATTAAGGCCAAATGTAATTCTCCCAAGTATGTGGTGAAGAATAAAAATAATGACAAGTAAGAGACTTGATTATATAAAAATAGTAAGAAAAGTATACTACAAAAATATTGTGTTTAGATAAATAGGGGAAAATAGAATGGTAATAAGATTGCCCAAGCTGACATGAGATGCCCCATATATCTAAGTTCTTCCTACATAGTTTATCTAGACCTTAGGCTGATGTAGTTATCCAAAACTAGGATCATAAATGAAGTAATGACAATAGTAATTTGGAAATGATCATGGTTATATAAGGGGTTCACACCCAACAAATGTGATAAATCACACCATCCAGAATAGAGCCAAAGGCCACTAGTGGATAGGATGACAAAACAAGCAAAGATTTTATGGATTAATCTCCTTAATGGATGATTTTATCCCTTTATTTTATTTTTATTTTTAGGTTTTTTTTTATTTTCAAAATTTTATGGTTTTTTGGACTAATTTTACTTTTTTTGGGTTTTGGCATCTCAACTCGATGGAGGATTATGATATATAAAATGTTTTAAATCATAAAATGGTGAGAGTGTGGCTTAGGTTACACATAAAATGGTGAGATATTTGAAAAGGGGTGACTGAACTAACCTTATAAATTGAGTGTTGCCTACATAGTCCAAATGGACCTCAAATTTTAACCTTAGCAAAAGATACTATGAATCATTAGTCATGTAAAAAATATGAATAACACATGAACGAAACAAATGGTATAAGATTTAAAAAGAGTTTAAAGATGTAATTAACATTCCATGGTATAGGTAAATCAAGTGTAATCTACTATAAGGTGCTACCTATCATGTATGTGTTGATGGTGTCAACATTTGAATAGTCTACTTGAAACTTTCACTAAATCTTGGCATCTAGAATTATCTTTTGTAATTGTGAATAAGAATCAAGGTTAGGATTTGTAATAAGATATAGGAATAATATTTGGATGGAATGACTTAATTATAATTAGGATGAAGCAAGGGTGTTTTTAGTCCATGCCCCCAAGTAAGGATCCTCATAAATAATGCTCACTCAAATCAAGTGTAAAAAAACTTGAGATGCATAATAATAATGGGATCATCTAGCTCTTCCCTATAAGGTGTAGCCAATATATATGCCCCATATGCATAGTTAGCTATGATGATTAATTTGACCATCTAATTAGGTTGAAACTTTCCCTTATTTTTGTGAGCGAATATATTTTTTCAGTTTTCTTTTAGGATTGGATCATCAAGTTTAAGGTCTATATATTTGATATTCTTTTTATAACTATGACATAACTTATTTTGATATGCCTAGAGATTTTTCTAATCATTTACCCATTTTTCATCAAGTAATTATAATTTTTGAAGTGAATATACTTTTTATTCTTATTAATCAATGCTATCATGTAATGAAATGTGCAAGGAAGGAAACTTGATATTGATAGGGATAATAGATCTAGTGCCATAAATAAAGGAGTATGGTGTGAATATTGTTGAGATTTAATTATTGTTATGGTAGGTCCAAAGTGTAGGATGCATTTTTAAATGTCAATAATGACCAAAATATTTAACAATATTTTTAAGTATTTGGACCAAGAATTTTTTAGATGTTTCAGCTTGGCCATTGATTTGAGGAAAATAGGGAGTGGAAAAGTTTTTCTTGATATAAAATTTGGCATAGATGGATTTGATGTCCTTATTTTTAAAGGATATTTAATTTTTATAAATAAGGTCAGAGGGAATGCCAAAATGTAAAATGAAATGATTTATAATGAATTTTGAAATATTTTTACTAATTACATAAGTGAGAGGAATGGATTCAACCCATTTTGTAAAATATTATGTTGTAATAAGGATACGTTTATGGCCTTTTAAAGAAGTATTTCTTTTTCCCTAAAAGATAAATTCCCCATGTGGAAAATGGTCATGGTTTAGTGATCAATAGAAGTGGATGAGCTAGCACATGAATGGTATTAGCATGTTTTTGACAAACCACACACCTTATTAAATAATCACACACATCAACCTTCATAGTGGGCTAGTAATACCATATACATGTATTTTTTTGATATTCCATTGTACTTCTAGATGAATCCCTAAAATGAGTGATTCATATTATGTTATATTCTTATTAAAATAAAAACCAATGTGGATTGCTTTAGGAATAAGATCCTCTTGAAACATTATGAATATAATACTAGATCTTAATCCATGAGATGTGTAAAAAACATCAAAGTAAAGGGTCTAGAGTTAAGTATCAAAAGAATTATCAGATAGAGTAATGATTGAATCATCAATTAAATTGAAAATTAGTGGCTTGGTATATAATAAGGGTGTTTTTATCAAGTTGATATACAAGTGCTTCCCCTTGATGGCCTTTTGATGTACATATTCAATCTTGAATTCACTTAACAAAATCATCCATTTAGCCATACATATATTCAAAGCTACCTTGGAAATTAAGTATTTGAGTGGGTCCACTTTGGAAATGACAATGGTAGTTTTATTGATCATATAATGTCTCAAATTTTAGGCTTCAAACACCATTGCTCAACATGTTTTTTTAATAAAGTTGTAATTATATTCATAGGCTACCAATGTGCATCTCAAGTAATATATGGCTCTTTATTTCATTTTATCATTACGTTATTTTATGAGTTCCCCTAATTCACATTAATTTTATGGGATGTAAATAATTAAAGACTTTCTAGGTGTAATTGGCGCTAGAGTAGGTGGAATTTTGAGATATTATTTTAACTACTCATAGGCATGTTGACAATTGGTATTCCATGAAAAAATGGTGCCTTTATTTATAATATGAGTGAAGGGATAACACCTATCTAAAAAATAAGATATGAATCACTTAATATATTTGATCTTGCCCTATAGGTTGTAGATTTGTTTTAGATTAGAAGGTGGATGATTTATGTGATGGCCTTAACCTTGGTTGGATCAAATTCAATGCCCCTGTCAGAGACAATAAAACCTATAAATTTTATAAAAGTAATTCCAAAGGCATACTTATTATTAATGTTAAATTTTCAAGTCAAATTATTATCCCTATCATTTTAAACATTCCTAAAACCATTGAATAGCCCTTTACAGCTAGTCAAACTGATCATTTATGACCTAAAAACACTAATTTTGGTCAAAAAACATCAAATTGGATTGTAAATGGGTCATTATAATTTAAAAATAGATTAAAATGTGTTAAAAATCATGAAAATACCTTAAGTCCTAAGTTTAAATTCATTAAAAGGTTATTTGATATGCTAATTAAGCCAAAAAGGGCCCAAAATCCCCTCCCATGTGCCAATTTCCACATTTAAAACATGAAAAATGTTTTAAAAAGTATAAATTTTCATGAATGGCACATTATTTTTCACAATAATTCCATTTTAAGTGGTGTAAAGTGAATTTTATCTTTTAAAAGGGTAAAAGGAGCTTATTTCCTCTCAGTTACAGGCAAAGGTACGTATTCTATAGGGATTTCATGCATCCAAGGAAGGGGGAGTCATCTACAAGCCATTACCAAGATTTATAAACAATTACATGATTATTCATGGCCATATACACCTTAAAATATCCTTTTTATATTGCTCTTCTTATTGGCACAAACATACCTTCCTACAAGTTTTTGAATGGTACAAATTGTTGAGGAATGGTACAACTCTCAAATTTAGGGTGAAAAAATTAGACTCAAACATATTATTGATGGTTTAAGTGGAACCTAAATTGGATTTTCTAGGCTCATGAACCATTTAGCTTAAGTTAGGTCAAATTTTGTTGTATTTCATCCAAGAAGGCAACCAGTTTTCTCTAATTTCTCCTCACCTAGGTAGAGTTTCAAGGAAATTCAACTTGTTATATAATATTGAGGACTTAATATACCTTTTCATCATATCCTTAAGGTGTTATTCATAAAATTCAAGTTTAAACAATGGTCATAAACTAAGCTAGTCGATCTGCAGTTAGTATCATCTTGTAAAGAGAAGTTGTACAATCCTTGAAGAAGGCATCCTCAAATTATCTAGAAATTGGTTTTTGTAGGGTTCCGTCAAGTTTTTATGGTTTCCAAACATAATATTCCTCAAAGGTTCTTATTTTTTCATGACAAATAAATCCATCTCTATGCTCTAATGGTGTCTTAATAGAGCTTTTTTAGCATAAATTAAAGAGTTTTTGAATTTTTGAGGGTTTTTGAGAAAACTAGGGTTCATTTTCAGTATCTAAAACCTCTTCCAATTTCATCTAAATGATGATGGTATTATATACATATGCTAATGGTTATATGCTACTCCTTACCTTGATTCTAACATATTCCTCCATGCTCCTTCCCACCACCATCTCATCCACCCCCACTTCACTATCCCACTCTACCCTTTTCGACTAAGTTTTTGCTCCTTTCCATCTCCACTCTTATGTTTTCATCATTTTCCACTAAAATTTCATGCCTACACCCACCTCTTTTCATAGCTTCATGGTTAGAAAGAGAAAGGGCTAGTATAGCCACCATGATCATGAAAAAGAACATATGGACCAGTCAAAGCACAAAACTTAGATGCAGTCATGAAGAGTCCTAAAACAAGGTTATATAGTCAAAAGTATGGTCAAAAGGATTATATGTGATAGTCATGGTAGGGAGGGTATCCATCAACTTTTAGTGACAAAAAGCACTTATGATCATGAGGGGAATATAGGAGAAAGTTATTATAGGGTAGGAAAGCAGGTTTAGACCTTGAACATAAATCACATTAATGGAGATCACCTATAGCCAAAGGGGAATATAATTATGTTCTAAAAGTAGGGTGGTTTGTCAAAGAGAGTCCTTGATGATCTCTCATTTGGTCTCTATACAATTATCTTTATCAAGCTTATTGGAGGAGAATAATAAGTCTCACATTAGGTTTTATCCTTAATGAAGGTCTCCACACTAGCATTATTCATACCATGGAAATTTATTAAATTTTTTCAATCAAAGAATGACATATAGATCTTTCTCAAAGGGTCAAACACCATAGTGAAGAAAATAACATAGACATTCATATATCGATTGAGGTTTTGACCTTATTAAAGCTCCATTCATGAACATATACAATGATTTATATAAAATTTACACCTACCATCCCTAAAATACCACTTATACATCTAAGTTACAAAAAATGAGGGTCTACATTTAGGTAAAATGGACCTTTTGAAGGCAAAGGACTAGTTGGTCACTATAAGACATAGAATTGGCAACCTAGTGGGATAAAGAAAGATAAGGACCAAGAATAATATATAATATGAGGGTAATGAGACTCAAAAGATGAAATTACCACCTATAGCTACTGTGATAGTCACCTACAAACCTATGCCCAGTAGGGGGCCCTTTTAGCGAGAAGTGTCATCTTTAATGCTAAGAGGTAGGGTTAGATTGGTAAAGACATTCTTGGTATGAAAGATATTCCTACAAGGTAGAGAATTATTGATTTATAAAATAAGGGTTTAAGTTACTTAAAGAGTAGCATACAATCCTAAAATAATAAGTAACCTATAGGCCTATGTCTTATAACAAGGCATCATTGGTAATAAGGACATCTTAAGGCCCAAGGAAGACATTTTAATGAACAAAGATAATGATAAATCATATTATTTTAATGAAAATAAGATATTAAGGCATGAAATAGTAGAAACAAAGAATCCATAAACATTCATCAAAAAGTTTACTTACACCTAAAATCCCAACTCAATCAATAGCCTAGGGTTATGGAAAGGGGGAAAGTATGCAAGCCAAAGGTTTGAGTTTCATAGAGTTTCCAAATAAGCAGAGGTAAGGTTATCTAAAAATAAGGTAATATAATATGGATAAATAGTGCTAAATTATGACCTATAGTTACAAAATAAAAGCTATATCCCCAATAAGGACCTACAACCAACCCTAAAAACTAGACTCATAGTCAACTGGTCTTTTAAGAGTTCATCAAGGGTTTGTTTCCTCATCACAAGATATTTGATGTTTGAAAATAATCTACATACCATGGTGAAATAAGTAACATATCATGATTTTTTACTCACTCTAATCACCCAAAGACCCTATTCTCAGTCTGTACAGGGAGCTAATAAAGAGCTTAAGCATGGTCAGTGTACCTAATACAAATTCCATGATAAAAAAGAATAGTGACAAGATATAGTTGTCATGTTTATTTAAAATATTATAAAATTTTATTACTATAAATTTTGATTGTAATTAACATAAAATGGTAGGATAATATAGCTATATGAGCTAAATATCACCTCTTACAGTCATAGAGGAACATAGACTTATCTTGGTTTCCTTGAGTGTTTTTCAAGTCAAGTTATCAATGTGTGTGGAATTTTTCATGGATGGAGAAAAATAATTGAGATTATAAATATATATTAATGGTTTAACACAAATTAAATATCCTTAAAGAGTATATCACAATAAAAAATCATGCTCAGGTCGGCCTAAGCCAACATTTTGAAAGGCCTTTTAATAGTAAGAAGGGATTTTCATACAAGGAGAGTAATCAAAGCACAATCAGGCATTGAGGAATATGTTATATGAAGGTTATGATAGGGAATGTGAGGAAATTTAGTTTTAAAACAAGCATAATATTATAATTCAAGCATAGTCAAGGTTAACTACAAACATTTCCACCTACAACTAGACCTAAAACTCAGTCCTAGGCCATGAGAAGAATGAGCTAAAGATCACCTTATAAGTAAAGTAAGGTTAAGAAATGAATTAGGTGTTTTTAGATAAGTGTCATTTTTAAATTAAAAATTATATAAATAATATTAATTCAGGTACATAGTATAAGTAATTTTTATTGAAATTGATTGTGTGGGGGTCAAGAAAGCATTGATTAAAGGCTCAAAATCATGCTTGAAATAGGGGTAGAGTATATTTTAAAACTCTTGAAATGAATATTGTGATAAATGGAGATTATTTTACCTTAAAAATCATATAAAAACCATGAAAACACCTTCAAAACATGAAAACTTAGTAAAATATGTAGACAGTCCATGCACACGGGTCATTTTTGAGGGAAAATTGAGGTTTCTAAGAGCTACAAGTGATCTCAGGATCCCAAATATTATAAATAGGGTCATCATGAGTTGTATAACCTTTTGAATAAGTTTCAAGGCATTTAATTAGTGAATACACTCACTATTTTTTCTTAGACCTCATCCTATCTATTTAAGATCATCATTAGAGTAGGTAGTTTTCTAGAGTGCCACATATGTTGTTAAGTCTAGGTAAAAGTTTGAAAAGAATGGGATGATGTTTCTACATCATAATAATCATATGATTTTTGATAAATAATATAGTGTAATTGATTATGTATCATCACATAAGTGGGATTATATCCCCTTTTGGTAGGTCCCTTCCTCACCTATTATTTTTTATCTCACCTTCTATAGGTCATTTTAGGAGGTAAAAAAGTAATTTTTTTATCAAAAAATATTTCAATCCTTCATATAAAATATTTATACTTAGGGGAATTATAGGAAATTTTATTGATTTATATGCATGCATTAGTTTTAATAGCTTCCATATGATATAAACAATTCAAGTTCATCACCCCATTAGAAAGGATTTCCCTTTAGTTCCTCCTTCCCTTTTTCATCCCAAAATCAATAATAGATTAGTTTTAATAGATAAATATTAAGGTAACCAACCCTATATAGGTTTTTCTTATTACAGAGTCACCCACACTCTAAGAAGTTCTAATTTTATCAATTGGAGTGAGGGTGTGATTTGTACATCTTCAATCAAGGTGTACTCTAGAGTGATAAAAGTTTATAGAATGCTCGGTGGGACATCATTCTACACACTAGCCTTTGGAGTAATTCATAATATTAGTGAAAATTTCAAGCACTCAAAGTGGGTTCAGAAGATTAGGTATCATTTCAAATATTGACTACTTTTAGCACTTGGTTTACTAATGGTCTCTAATGGTTTATTTTAGTATAGATCCATATTATATTCACTATAATCAGTATAACCAACCACACTGTGATCCTCACTAGTATTTTTATGATCTATATTAGGCATATATGTAGGAGTACTACCTAGATCCTACCTATGAACAACCATTCCATCATAATAATTCCCCTTACTATCCCTATCATGAGCCATCCTACCCATCTAGCCAACCTAATCATTATCATTTTATAGCTACCCAATCCATACCAGTACTTAAGAAAACTTTAGTGAGCCTTGAAAATCATGCACTAGAGTTGTTTTCATAGAAATATTATGGCCAAGATGCCCATAGTAACTAGATCCATCATTTGAGAGAGTTATTATAGCAAATAAAAGAATAATGGGTACCTATTGAGATAGCTAATTAGAACTATTTCACTGGTGAGATGATGGATGTAGGTGGTTACATTCAGAGCATTGAGGAAAAACTAAAAGGCCTCAATGAAAAATAGGCTCAACCTCACTCTCTTTATATGCCACCCATTCCTCCTCAAGTGATCATTATAAGAGTCACTTTGAGTTTTTCAAGTTCTTCATGTGTTTCTTAGACCTTCCCTTCTTGGAGATTTATCCAATATAATTTTCAAAAAAAGGAGATTATTATGGGATAGCCTATTGTTGAGATCCAAGAATCTATCTTCCTTAAGGATTCTTTTTATATTATTTATATTCATGAAAAAACTAACCACTTTAAATAAAAGATATTCCAAGATAATATTGATAAGCAGATCAAAGAGTTTAAGATGAAGACAAGGAAAGAGGAAGAGAACCATTATCAAAATGTCAACAAAGAGTGTTTATCTTTTCCATCTTGGAAGTAGATTAAAGAGTCAAATGAGAAATAAGAACAATCAATCATAATTTAGGATGTTTAATTCAAGCAAGAGATCATTTAACCTTCATCCCTTCCTCCTCAAAATCCTAAATCCTTTCCTTCATGGAAAGCCATTCAAGAAAAAGTGTAGTAGAGAGATGAGGTGAAGGTGATCCAAGAAGAGTCAGCCAAAGAGACATAAAATTAAGGTGACTTGAGTGATCAAGAAGAATAAATAATAGTTGGGACACCACTTAGCAAGGAAAAACATGATTTGGTATTTCATGATGCCAAAGAAGAGGAGTTACAAGAGGTTTCTTAAGAGCTTGCAGTAGCTGATATAGATGAAGTACAAACAAATATTTATTTAGAATATAGCCATAAAGATAAGTCAAATAGAGCCATTGGTGAGATGGAGAATACTCTTGAAGAAGATGATTGGATGTAGTTGTACCATGATTTCATGAGAAAAATTGAAGAGCTTAAGATGTAAGATTTTGATAATAAGATAAAACAATAGGTTGATAATTCATCTGAGGATTCCACCAATGTTTTATATCTTCAAGAAATCAATGTTATATTAGATATCCTAAATTAAGATGAGTTAGATCTTGAGTGGATAGATGAGATGCCATTCTCTACATAAGATGAATATGGAACAAATGTAGTAGATAAAAAAATTTCCTATGATTCCATCCAAAAGGTAGAAATGTGTGATCAACATGTTTCAAATGGTAAGATTACAAATTAATTTCATGTCTTTTAAGTTGATCTTGATGAAGAGGCCTTTTGGGATGATTTAGATGGTTTTTGTGCAAAGTTTAATAGTCCATCTCCACCCCAAGTAGAGATTAATGAATTTATTGTAAAGATAATTATTTTATTTGTTCATTAGGAAGAAATTAAAGTCATATTATAGCCATGTTTGGATGCTTATCAAGAATGTAAAGACTTTAAAAAAGTACCACCTCAAATGGAGTATAATGAAGGCATAAATCCAAGTATACCTACTGAATTTCTAATACAATCATTGAATGAGAATGTGTCAAATCATGATCAACCTATTAATGAGGAAAATATAGCATTCTTGATGAAATAAAGGAGAATATGGGAGGAATATGATTGGATCCTATATCCATATCTTCAATCCATACACTTAATAATGGAATTTGGAGGCCTAGATACATAATCCAAAACACATGAACATATAAGTGCTCCAATTTGTAGAAAAGAGATATCAAAAGGAATCAAATACATTTCAAAATTCCATGGTGCATCAAATAGCTTTCCATTTGATCTAAGAGGACCAACAAGGTGGAGGTTAGTTTATACATAATAAACTACCTTTTTTTTTCCTCTAAGTGCATATTTTCACATTATTTTAGTACTATTTTTCATTTTTAGTGTTATTTTAATTTATTTTAAGTGCACACATGTACATGTTTATTGTTGTTGTGTCATTTTCTCCTATTATGTCTTGGGCTGCAAGCTTTCCCAATTATAGTGTTTATCCTAGTCAATCCTTCTAGAGTTTCTAAGTTATTTGACTAATAGGATGGTTAACCCATAAAATATGCCAAAATTATTAGTAATTTTGACTTTTTAAGGTTAAATTAGTACCCCTATCATTCCAAACTTTCCTAAAACCATTCAATAGCCCTTTATAGCTAATCAAACCGATCATTTATGGCCTAAAAGCACTAATTTTGGTAAAAAAACATTAAATTGAATTTTAAATGGGTCATTATAATTTAAAAATATATTATAATTTATTTAAAATCATTAATATACCTTAATTCCTAAGTTTCAAGTCATGAAAAGGTCATTTGATATGCTAATTAAGCCAAAAAGGGCCCAAAATCCCCTCCCACATGCCAATTTCCACATTTAAAACATGAAAAAGGTTTTTAAAATTATAATTATGCATTAATGTCACGAATAATTCCATTAAAAGTTATGGAAAGTGAAGTCTATCTTTTTAAAGGGCAAAAGGAGCTTGTTTCCTCTCATTTACAAGCAAAGGTATGGATTTTGTATGGATTTCATACATCCAAGGTAGGGGGAATAATATATATAACATTACCAAGATTAATCAATAGTTACATGATTATTTATGACCATATAGTTCCAAAACCAGCGTTCTTCTGTTACTTTGCTTGTTGGCACAAACACACTTGCCTATAAGTTTGTGAATGGTACCAATTGCTTAAGAAGGGTAAAGCTCTCAAATTTGGGATTAATAAATTAGGATCATAGGTATTATTTATGGTCTAATTTTTAACAAAATTGGATTATATAGGCTCACTAACCATTCAATTGAATTCAGGTCAAATTTTGGTTCCTTGCATCCCAGAAGGCAATCAATTTTCTATAATTTCTCCTCACCTAGGTAGAGTTTCAAGGAAATTCAACTTGTTCTAGAATATTTAGTAATTTAATTTAATTTATATGGTATATTTGAGATTTCATTCATCCAATTCAAGGTTTAAAAATAGTCATAAACTCAACTAGTTAATTTATAGTTAGTATGAGCTTGCAAAGAGAAGTTGTATAGTCCTTGAAGAAGAAGGTAGTCTCAAATTATCTAGAAATTAGTTTATTTTAGGGTTCCATAAAGTTTTTATGGTTTATAAGAATAATAGTACTCAAAGGTTATTCTTGTTTCATTACAAATAATTCCATCTCCATGCTCTAATGGTGTCTTAATGGAGCTTTTTAGCATAAATTAAGGATTTTTTCATTTTTTGAGAAAACTAGGGTTCATTTTCAGTATCTAAAACCTCCTCTAGTGAGTTCCAAATGATGATGGTATGATATCCATATGTTTATGTTTATATTCTACTCCTTACCTTAATTTTGTCATACACTTCCATGATCCTTCCCATAACCATCCCATCCACCCCCACCTCATTATTCATCTCTACCCTTTTCCACTGAGTTTTCACTCTTTTCCATCTATACTCTTGTGTTTTCATCATTTTCCACTATCATTTTATCCCTCCACCCACTTCTTTCCATAGCTTCATGGTTAGAAAGAGCCAAAGGCTAGTATAGCCACCATGAGAATGAAAAATAAAATATGGACTAGTGAAACCACCAAACTCAGATGCAGTCATGGAGAGTCCTACAACAAGGTTATATAATCAAAAGTATAGTAAAAAAGATGATATGTGTTGGTCATGGTAGAGAGGTCTCCATCAGGTTTTAGTGACAATAAGAGCTTATGATCATTAGGGGGATACATGATAAAATTAATATAGGGTAGGAAATTAGGTTTAGACCTTGAACATCAATCACATTCATGGAGATACCCTATATCCAAAGGGGAATACAGTTGTGTTTTACAAGTAGGGTGTTTTGGCAGAGAGTGTCCTTGATGATCTCTCCTTTGGTCTCTATATAATTGTATTCATCAAGCTTATTTGAGGAGAATAATAAGGCTAAAATTAGGTTTTATACTTCATGAAGGTCTCCAAACTAGCATTATTCATACCATGGAAATTTATTACATGTGTTCAGTCAAGGAATGGCACATACATCTTGCTCAAAGGGTCAAACACCATAGTGAAGAAAATAACATAGACATTCATGGATAGATTAAGTTTTTGGCCTTCTTAAAACTCCATTCATGAACATATACAATGATATGCTTATAAAAGGTACACTTACCATCCCTAAAAAAATACCTATAGGTCTGAATTGTAGCCAAGGAGGGTCTATAGTTAGGTAAAGTGGACCTTTTGAAGGCAAAGGACTAGTTGGTCACTATAAGCCTTGGAATTAGCAACCTAGTGGGATAAAAAAAGAGAAGGACCAATAATAAGATATATTATGAGGATAATGAGACAAAAAATATGAAAATTACCACCTACATCTACTATGATAGTGACCTATAGCCCTGTGCTTGGTAGGGGGCCCTTTTGGTGATAAGTATCATCTTCAATGCTAAGAGGTAGGGTTAGACTGATAAATAAATTCTTGGTATGAAAGATATTCCTATAAGGTAGGGAATTCTTGATTCATAAAATAAGGGTTTAAGTCACTTCAATAGTAACATATAGTCCTAAAAGAACAAGTAAGTTATAGGCATGTGTCTTATATCAATGCATAATTGGTAATAAGGATTTATTAGGGCCCAATAAAGCCATTTTAATGAACAAATACAATGATAGATTAGACTTTTTTCATGAAAATAATATAATAAGGCATTAAATAATAGCAAAAAAGAGGCCTTATATAGTCATTAAAAAGTGTACTTATACCTAAAATCCCAGCTCAATCCATAGCCTAGGGTTATGGAAAGGGGTAAAGTCTATAAGCCAAAGGTTTGAGCTTCACAGGGTTTGTAAAATGAGTGAAATAAAGGTTATATAGAGACAAGGAAATATAATATGGATAAATAGGACTCAATGATGACATATAGTGCTAAAATAAAATCTACAGCCACAATGAGGACCTACAACCAACCTTGGAAACTAGACTCATAGTCAATTAGTCTTTTAAGAGTTCATCAAGAGTTTGTTTCCTCATCATAAGATATGTGATGTTTGTAAATAATACACATATCATGGTGACATAAGTAACATATAATGATTGTTTACTCACTCTAAGCACCCAAATACCCTATTCTTAGTCTGTACAGGGGGCCAATAAAGAGCTTAAGCATGGTCATTGTACCTAATACAAATTTTGTGATAAAAAAGAACAATGACAAGGTATAGTTGTCATGTTTGTTTGAAAGCTTATAAGGTTTTATAAGTATAAAATTTTATTGGAGTCAACATAAAATGGAAGGCTAATACAATCATATGTGTTAAAGATCACCTCCTATAGTCATAGAGGAACACAGACTTGTCTTAGTTTCCTTAAGTGTTTTTAAATTCAAGTTATCAATGAGTGGGGAATTTTTCATGGATATATCAAAATAATTGAGATGATAAATATATATTAATGGGTTAACAAAACTTAAATCTCCATAAATATTCTAGCATAGTCAACAATCATGCTCAGGTAAGCCTATGCTAACACTTTGAAAGGCCTCTTAACAATAGGAAGGGATTTTCATACAAGGAGAGTATTCAAAGAACCATCAAGCATTGAGGTATACATTATATGAAGTGTATTACAGGGTAGATGAGGCATTTAAATTTTAAAACAAGCCTAAGCTTAGAATGCAAACACAATCGAGGTCAACTACAAACATTTCCACCTAGAGCTAGACCTAAAACTTAGTCCTAAGCCATGAGAGGAATGAGATAAAGATCACATTTTAAGTGAAGAAAGGTTAATAAATTACTTAATTTTATATTAAAATTTCATGTTAAAATTCATAATTATATCAATAATATGAATTGAGGTACATAGTACAAGTACTTTGTATGAAAATTGATTATGTGGGGGTTAGGAAAGCAATGATTAAAGGCTCAAAATCATGATTGAAATAGGGTTAGAGTATTTTTTAAATATATTTAAATGAATATTGTGATAATTGGATATTATTTTACCTTAAAAATCATATAAAAACCATGAAAACACCTTCAAAAAATGAAAAATTAATCAAATATGTAGACAACCCATGTATAGGGGTCATTTTTTAGGGAAAATTGATGTTTTTGGGAGCTACAAGTGATCTCAGGATCCCAAATATTATACAAAAGGTAATAATGAGTTTTATAACCTTATTAATAAGTTTAATTTCCATTGGATGAGTGGAGATAATCTTTTGTTTGTCTCAAACCTCAACCTATCCATTTGAGATCATCATTGGAACTTGTAGTGTTTTGGAGTGCCACAGAGGTTTATAAGTCAAGGTAAAAGTTTGAAAATAATGGGATGATTTTTCACATCATAATAATACCATTAAATAGTTTCACAACTCCAAATTTTAATCAAACCATGCTCATACAAGATTTTGCAAGTAAACAAGCATATAGGCCGAAAAGGGTTTTTTTGAATTTTCAAGAAAATAATGTTTTAAAAGTGTTTTTATAGAATTTTCAGACCCCATGATGATTTAAATTATAATTAGGAATTATGTGAATATTTATTTTCATCTTGGTGAGGATTTTCACTTTTACAGTTTGAGACACCCTTCCTACCCTCCTATTTAGATGATCATATTGTTCACCATGTGTAAAGTTTGGCAAAAATATATTAGTATATTTTTATCACCCATATTTGATTATAATTAATAAATTATTTATATCATTTTATGAGCTGTTAATTATGAAAAATCATTAGGAGTGTAGGTAGCCTAAAATGCAATGTAAACCCCACATGCAATTTTCCTCCACATGGTAACTTTTCATATCTTTTGCATGGGTTAATTTTTATACACATAAATGTAAAAAATTAGGAGTGTAGGTATCCTAATATTTTTATTCATGTTAAGGGGTTAATTTTTATACACATAAATGGAAAAAAATTATTATTTTTAGTTCTATGCATCATGAATCATTATTTTGTAGATTTAGCTTCAAAACCCTCCTAAACCCCTAAAACACTAGTTTTATGAAAAATGGATTTTTTTTCCATAAAATCATCATGGATAAACCTAAAAAATTTTCAAATTTCAAGTACACTTAGAGAGGATTCCATAAATTCCAATTTTATGAATGTATTTGTACATATGAGGGCATAAATCATGTTTTTAATGGAAAAATCATGTAAAATGAAGTACAAAGCAATTCCATGAAATATAATCAATGGAGATAGAATAATAATAATATTTATTCATATTATAATCTTAATTATATCATAATTAATCTTTTAGGTTCTCCTACCAGTTCAATCAAAATGGCTAGTCTGTAGGAAAATGGAGTAAAATAGGCCTAGTCAACTTTGTTGACTGAATGACAAGTGTTTTATCATCAAAATCATTTATCTGGTGATGAATAAAGTTTTTAAAAGCATAAATAATTGTTTTTTAATGTTTCATGTCTTCTTTTTTCAAGTTTCATGAAGATGAGTTACACAGATTAGCCTTTATGACTTTTTGGCCTAATAGGCCTACTTGATCAAATGGTTAAGTTTGAGATTGGCATTGAATTGGATATCAAGTAGTTAAAAATTAGTTTCCAAGATTAATATATGTTATTAAATGGATATATAATTTTATTTTAATCCTTTAAAAATATCTTTTCATGCAAGTGAAGGCTATCTTGGAGTTGACTAGTCTTACTCTTTAGTTGACCAATTGACATGTTCATGCATCTTCCTTTGTTATCATGTCATTTAAAGTTTTCAAGAACTTAAAACTCAATTAAAATTTGAGTTAATACATCAAATTATGGTTTATAATTTCATGAAAATGACTGACTTACCAAACATGGTCCCACCACCTCCTTTTTACACCAAATTTAAAGACCATTCAATTTTTATGGAGTTTGAATATTTTTAAAGCGTTGATTAAATATTTTAAAATGTTTAAGTCTTTGGTTAAATAACCAAGAATATTAATTATGAAAAATAAACACCACATTTTCTATATTTATGTTTTGAGACATATATATTGGATTTTTGAAGCCATTTTTCATTATTCCTAGAGTTGAAGAAGAAACTATATTCTAGACGATGCCTCAATAAAGCAGAATTTTTTAATTTTTCATATGAGTTTTGATATATAATAACATGTAATTAATTTTTTATCATCACATAAGTGGTATTATATCCAATTTTTGTAGGCCCCTTCCTCACCTATTACTTTCTATCTCACCTTTTGTAGGTCATTTGAAGAGGTAAAAAAGGAATTTTGTAATCCAAAATTATTTCAATACTTCATTTGAAACACTTATACTTATGGGTAATATAATCCTTTCCATTGATTTATATGCATTATTTATTTTCAAAAACTTTTATAGGATATAAATAATTTAGGTGCATCACCCCATTAGATAGGATTTCTCTTCAATATCCCCTTCCCCTTTTCATCCCAAAATGAGTAGTAGATTAAGTTTAATTGATAAATATTAAGGGAACCATCCCTCTCTAGAGGTTATTATTAGTATAGAGTCACCCACACTCTGAGAAGATCCAAGTGTATCATTTGGAACAAGGGTAATATTTGTACATTCTCAAGAAAGGTGAACTCCAGAGTAATAATAATACATTTTAGGGTTAAGCCTTAACTTGTATTCATAAACACTTCAAAATATTGTTCATAACACATATATATGTCTTATTTTGGTCTTGTATTTTTATAAAATATCATCCACATAATCTATAATAATATCATTCACCATGTCATGAGAAATGATGGTCATTTCATGTTGGTATATGTCACGGACATTCTTTAGGACAAATGACATCACTTGATAGCATAACATTCATCATGGAGTGGTTAATATTTCCATTTTTTGGACTTAATATAAAAATTTTATTTTATTATATCTATAGGAGAGATAACCCTACCTATACTATTTTTTCTATTTTTTTCTTGAAAAATTACAACTATGCGAGGGTGAATTTTTATCAGCTTATGCTTGATAGGCTTGGAATCATGGTGTACAACACGGTGATGTAAAAATAAATCAAGGTCCAAGATAGGCATATATAACTAATTCCAATTAATATATTAATAAACTCCTAAATTATGGCAATGATAATCTCACATTCTTTTCTAGTGAGGGACACTACAAGTTTGATCCATTTATGATTAGAAGGTATTCTAACATTTATTTTAGTGGTATCCCCCACAAGAATTATGGAACCATATTATAGAATAATTGGTAATTGGGTAAATTATTCTTCATCTTCATTTTGTGGCTTGACTATATTATTGAGTTCACCCATGTAGGAATAATTTGAATCATTAAGGTCTAGTAAAGGCCGTC
Organism: Torreya grandis; assembly: GCA_037957365.1. NCBI lineage: Eukaryota > Viridiplantae > Streptophyta > Pinopsida > Cupressales > Taxaceae > Torreya > Torreya grandis. The sequence continues at coordinate 605,876 of JARHVA010007173.1, read as the reverse complement.
TAACAAAGGCATGTAGGGAATCTTGAGATAATTAATTATATAATTTCTAATCCTATTAAATAATTCCTTATCAACATGACGTTCTAAGAATAGAAGAGGTATAAGATGCATTTTAAAGAGGGTGAAATTACATGTCCAATGGTGCTTGAAATAGGTTTTCACCATGGGGCTCATATTTTTCTTTAATTTTTCCTAGGTCCAAAAGCACCTCAAAAATGTTTTAAATTTTGGGACGTCAAAGTTTTTTTTTTTTTTTTAAATTATTTATTTATAACTAAGGAAGCTCACCTACTCTCAAAAATAAGAATTAGGATCTAGTTTAATATAAAATCCATGTTTGTGATCACCAAGGGGCAAACCCTCTCTTAGGCCCAAGAATTCAAAGATTACCTCAGCATTATAAAAGTCATCCAATGGTATATATGACTATTATTGGTCACAATCAATAAATTAAGGATTATGGATAAAAAGAGGAGAATAAGATAGGATAAAATTAATGGTACAAATGGAATGAGGATAAAATAGGTTAGTGTTAATAAACTCATTGTAAATGTTATAATAGGACTCTACATAACTATAAGCATTATTAATGTTAGTTGACAAATTAATGTTACTCTCAATATTTAAGGGGTCACCCAAAGGCAATGTATATGGAATACCTCAAGTTATTTTGTTTTTATAAATTGATATTGGATCAATAGGTCCTTACTATTTTCACCCAGGTCTTTACTTTCATAGGCTTGACTATCCATTATAAAATTTGGAGTAAGATACTTTGTGTTTCTATATCATGTGGAAAAATAATCATTATATAAACATGAATCATCATCATCCCTAATTTGTTATTATTTATATGGAGTGGTTTTGATGAAAAACATGGGTAATTTATGATGATAATCATCATTCATGAACCATTCCATGTTATTATCTTTAATTTTAGGTCTACCATATGATTTAGGAATCTTAGGTAACAGTAATATATAGAAAGCATTGCCAATTTTGTATTCCCCATAGCCATTATCTTGAATATTAAAATTATTGGCTATTGTAGTAGGAAGTGTAGATGAAGAGGATGTAAATTTACTAGGATATACATAATTAGACTTAGGAAATTGATCAAATACATACTTGTCCTTATTAGGGATGGGATCTATGCCAAGGTGATAGTTGTAGCTTTCATACTATGCTTTTAAATGTTTTTAGAATTGCTATGAATTTAGGTCACTAGAATGGTAACTTCTAGACTATAATTGGAAATTTGATACATTGATTGAGACTAAAAGGTACAACACATAATTCAAGAATCCATGGTAACCCAAGGAGAAAATTATATGATAATTCTAAGTCAAGAACATGACAAATAATATTTTGGGTTAGAGGCCCAGTGATAATAGGTAAATAAATGGTACCCTCAATTTGATACTCCTCAACATCATATGATTTTATAGTAATGGTAGTTAGATTAATATATATTTCTATGTAGCCCAAGTGTTTGACAAGATTCAAAATTACAATATATAACCATGAACCATTATTTTTGAGGACTCATCTAATTTTATACTTGGAAATTATTACTTATATATAAAGTATGTTATTATGTAAAGGCATAAGGGATGACATATTAGTTTGATGAAAATTAAGTTGTTGGTCTAGATCCAAATGACTTACAAGTGTTTGAAATTTATCAAGTGCAATGTCACTTAGGACCTTAGATTAAATCAAAAGGTAATTTTAAATATTCTTGTGGACATTTAATGTTTATAGAAGATCTAAAATAGAAATTTACACTAGTGTCTTTTTAAACTGTTCCACAATATCATAGGGTTTGTCATTAATAGGAGAAATTATATTTGATCTTATGAGGTAGAGCACAGTGAATGGAATTTTGGAGGTAGAAGGTACATGACCTTGAATGATAAACTTAGAGTGCTAATTTGTGATTATGTAACCTCAAGTTAGTGGAGGGTTACTATAATTAGTAAGGGCCTAAAATGGTAAATCTTGATTATTGAATAGAATTTGGGCTATTATGATCCAAAATAAGAGTGCCTATAAATGAAGGTGGAGTTCCTAAAATGGATGGAAAAGATCATCAATTACTATTGGCATTTGGCTTATGGTTGATCTTAACATTGTATATATGTCCCTTGGTAATTCATCCTATAAATTATATTTATAAAGGTCATTATTATAGTTAAATTGACTAGAATGTGAATCTTGACCTTGATTCTAGTTTTGCTATAGTTGATTCTACCTTGGAGGTATATTCTAGATCTGATTATTAAATTAATTCTAATTTTTTTTGGTTGTTGGAGTTATGATGTAGAAAAAGGTTTTCATAAATACCCAAATTTTGATTAGACATTATGGACATAATATCCAACTCTATTTCACCACTTTCAATAAAATATTGGATGAGATGATGAAGATGCATGCATATATGAATGTAATGTCCTTTAACATAATAATAATCATAAAAGTCATTCTCTTGATACCAATCAGGTTTAAGTTGGTTTTTTTGAAAAGGTTTAGGCATTAACCTAATGATCATGTTAGTGATAACTAGATTCTAGAAAACCATCTCAATAGGCTCACCAATATTACTAAAAAATGTTGTGGTTATGACCTTTTATTAGATGGGGTATTTATAAAGTGATAGGTTGAGTAGGTGGGTTTATCAAAATAGGTGGTGGTTGAAGAATTTGGACATGCTAATATTCATTTACCCAATATCCTACAACATTTTTGTTCCTTTTTAATGGTCTAAAATTATCCAATGTACTTACTTGCACTTGTGTAAGATCTTGTGTTTGAGTCTTGTTCTGAACTAATTCTAAGAGTAAATATTGATTATCCCCTTATCCATGATATATATTCCCTTAGTATTAAATTATTCAAACATATTGGCATAATTAAGATTGAGATTATGAGTTATATAACATTATAGATTCATAGTGAACATTTCAACTGATTAATTTTTAGGGAAATTATGTTGGATTCAACTAACCAATGAGCACCACCATTGTAAATAGATATCAATGTTTTATCCTCCTCATTTTTTATCTTGATATAAATCAGCCATAGTTAGTTCATGTTCCACATTAAAAGATAAATGTCTCATGAATCTCTCTAATAATTTATCAAAGTTATCAATGAAATTCTTATGTAAACCAAGGAACCATTGTAAGGCATGCCTTTCAAAACTATAGGGAAACTAATAAAGTACGTAGATACTACTATACACAACTTCTTGATATGTAATAAATAACTCCTTTATATGCTCTTTGGGATCACCTTTCCTTTTGTATTTATCAAATTTTGGATTCTCAAAATGATTCAAGAATTGTATCATGGATATCTCATATTAAAAGGATAATAGCATATGTCATCTAGCTTGAAATTCTTATTCTTATTTCTTACATAAATGGCTGGAACTATATCTTTAACCTCTTGTAAATATAGAAAAGTGGGACCAGAGTGAGAAGTGGGAAAATTTTATTGGATATTCAAAGGTATATTATTTTGACTTGGATATAAAGGTGGCATAATTTTTTTGGGAATTCATACATGATTGTTTCTACTATGAATATTTACTCTTTCATTAGTTTTATACTACTTATAGGGGACTTGTTAGTAAGGTACTTGCTACCGAGTATGGCATTGATTCAAAATAAATTGAGACCTAAATCAAGGAATGGTTTGATGGGTATTTAATAAAATTTGATGATATTATAGGGATATATTGTTGATTCCTATGAATCTATCACATAAGGGGAACCCCTTATTGGTTAATAAATATATTTTGTTGATTCTAATAGGCCCCTTATTAAATAAAAGTGGAAAATGGTTGAATAATAGAAATACATTATTGATTAGACAATGTTTTTTTTGTGATTGGTTGGCACTTGTTGAAGTAGAGGATTTGTTACCACTTATTGAGGTGGGGTATTGGTCACTACTTGTTAAAGTGGTGGATTGTTACTTTCCACATGTTGTTTTAGACTATTGGTCACCACTTGTAGAAGTGGTGGATTATTAATTTCAACATGTTATTATGGAATAATAATGGTTGTAGTGTGTTACTATAAAGTACTTGGAATATTTGGATAAATTATTTGTTGGTAATTTTTAGGAACATTCTTTTATGTTGTATAGGTAACTTGATGTGTGTTGGGGATCCCTTTTTTATATTTATCTCCTAAATGCTAGAAAGAATCTATGGGGAAATTTGAATCATGATTAGTTACTAGATTTATTTTAGATATATGTGCATTTTTCATATCTTGAACTAATGCCTTATTAGAAAATGGACCAAGGTTATACATGGGATAAGTTAATAAATCCACTGGCTACACATTCAAAGGAGTTAGCTTTATCAATGATCGATTTTGAGTATCCAGTCTAGTAAGGGAGCTAGTGAGAATATTTATATAATTTTAAATTTGTTGGATTTGAGGGGAAATAAGTTGTCTTTGAAAATGTTGGTCAATGAGTTGACCCTGTATGATAAGAGAAAGTGAATTTGATCTACAAATCAATCTTATCTTGGATAAGATAAATAATGCTAGCCCTTACACTTATTAGTACATTTAGATAATCAGGTTCACGATAAATATGGATATATTAAAACTAAATATGGTGTCTCTTACCACAAAATATCACTAGATAGGGTTACAAAGCCTCTAGTAAAGAAATACCACACAATAACCCTAGATATGTCTTATGGTTTCTAATAAAAGAAATTACAAAGTAAATTAAATATAATCAAGTGCTCACTAAATCTTATGTATGATCATATTGTAATCCAATACTTTTACACAAGACAAGATTATTATATCCAAGTGTAAACCCTAAGAAATCACTCCTCAAGTAGAGTGGTGGAAGATCATATTGTAAAGAATAAAAAATTAATAATTATCTCTATCCATATATAATGAAAATGGAAAAAAGGGTGCCTTTATATATCTATATCTAAACCTAAACTCTTTAGAAGATTAATCTAACATAGTCAGCTCAGTCGATCTAATTATTTGAAAAATAAACTAGTTCAGTCCTAGATTAAGTCGACTGGGATATCTTAGTCCTATAACGTGCTCATTTATAAGAACAAGGTTAGCTCATATGACTATGTTTAGAAGATGAAAAAATATATTTTGGCTTAGGTAGGGGATATTTAAGGTGCGAAATTTATTGAAGGAGTGTGTAATGGATGTGTCAAATCATAGAAAAACATAAAGGATAGGGTTGTGTTGGTTTTAAGTGGTTGTATATGGAACACTGATCTTATGGAGAACTAATGGTTTGCCCACTCCTTTCTTGGTACACTCTTTAAGGCATGCACTGATATATATTAAGACTTAATGAGTTCTAAAAATAGATAAAACATCAACAATTAATAAAATTTTAAAAATATTATGTGTATATATATGCCCTATGCAAAGATTAAAACATGTCATGCATTTGAAACATGATATGGTACTTTGGGAAAGAACACAATAACACATAATGCTGAGCTAAATAAATTATAATATTTAAAGCATAAAATAATTGAAAGTTAATGACTAAAATAAAATGAATAAGTAACATATGAGTACCTTGACTTACCTTTATCATTAAATGGTTGTCTAGTGAATTTATAGTTTTGATTGTGGAGGGTGTAGAGATTATTATGAAAAAACCCTAAGGATACAAAAATTAAAGAGCAAAGATAAAAAAATGCAGTAAAGTCAAGATAATTGAAATATGTAGGCATGACATACTTAGAAATTTTTTAAACAATGGTGATAAATGCTGAGTTAGGACAAAATGACCAAGCTAAAATTTAGAGTAAATCAAGTAACTGAAAATACAAGGATACTAAATGAATGAAAAAATCAAACAAATGTACCTTAAGTAAGAATATTTAAAAACCAAATCAGATTAATGACACATGAAAAATAAAAATATAACATCAATATGAAATTAGTAACAATCATTATTTAAACAAACATGGGTAAGAAATGGTAAAACAACATTACTGAGTGAGAAGTGAAAATACAAACTCAATCATCAATGTAAAAAGTTTAATGAAAGGGAGAACAACATTGGTAAGTGATAAGTAGCAATCCAAACTTACTCAATAATGGAAAAAGTATAGAAATTAAAAACAACATTAGTGAGTGAGAGGTAACAATTCAAACTCACTCAATAATGGAAAAAGTATGTAAATATAGAAATTAATGTAGTTGTCTAAAAAAAAGAATGATAATTATTATTTTTCAAATGAAACCAAGGCAATTATATAAGTGTAAATCAATGGTGTAAAGAAAATAATCCATAGTCATGCAAGTATATTGTTTTGTTCTAAAGATAGATTAAACTAAAACAAAGTAGTACTATCATGTTTTAAGATATGAAGAAGAGGGAATATAGAAGCAGGGAAATATGCTCAGAATCAAAATTTCTTATCAAGGAGGAAATGAAAGGGGTGGTTGGGTAAATGAAGGAAAAACCAAGGTAAAGAAACTCTTAATTTAAGTGAAGAAACTAAAATTAAGTTTTTCAAAACAAGTGGACTTTCAACATTAAGGACTTTGAAGAACTTATCCTAAACACAAAAATATTTAGGTTACCAAATGAAGTATGAATATAATCCCATGAAATCTATATGCATGAAAATTAAAATGGACATACATTCTAAAAAAAATGTTCCCCATTCCTTAAGACCCCTTATAGAGTCATTGGTCTACTAAGAATATTGGGAACTTGCATGAGAAAGAAGGTAGAAAAATACATTATTTTAAATTATCCTATCTCAATATATTTTCCTACCTCACCCAAATAGATTATGGATCTATGTTGAGTCCAAATGTGGAGTTTTAACTTTCATTAGAAATAGGATATGTTTTATGAATCACATTTTTTGGTGTGATGTTAACTTTTGGAGTTTACATTTTTCCTTTTGATCATTACCTTTTATAAATTATTTATATTCTAGAATGTTTATGAATTTTTATATTCTTCCTCCATATGGATTCAGATAACCAAACATAGGTGCTGAAAATGAATATCATTTGAAAATTTTGGACCTAGTAGCTAAGAATGAAGATTTAGAGAGCATGATGTATAAGAATCTTGTTTATTCACTTGAAATTAAATTGCTATCTTGACTTTGACCTTGCTTAATCCAAAGTGGAATGAAAGGAAGGGAAATCAAGGGAAAATGAACATGAAACAATTTGAATTACTTAAAATCACAAAAATGTGATAATGATAGATAAGTATGATTCCTTATCATAATAATGTATGTAAGTGTAGGGACACATGTTAACATAGTTTGCTGTGACAGTTTTATCTAAAAAAATAAAACTAAGGTTGAGGATATGGAATCCCAAATTTGTAACCATGTATTAAAATTCTAAAAATAACACTCATTTTGGATTATTTTTTGAAACAATATGTAGATTTTATGAGATCTTAGTCCTATCCATGGTGTTACACTAAAAATTATAAAATAGAAACCCAAGTGGGTGCCAAAGTGGGAATAATGATATTTATGAGGAGATCCTAATCTTATCCATCATATTATGATGTAACTCATAAAATAAAAACTCAAGTTAATGAAAAATGCTTTTTAAAATAATAAACTTGTGATTAAAATAGAAAATGTTATCACAAATGTATGTATGAAATAAAAAGGTATTCATGAGGAAAACTAGGTCCTATCTATGGTATTACAATACAACTCATGAATTAAATAAACCAAAAAACCAAAGGAAGGAAATAAGGTTTGCATAAAATGAAATTAAATGAAATAAAGTTCAAAAAAAAAAAAAAAAAAACACGAGACAAACATAACAATAAAAATCTATGCTAACATCTACATCAAATATGATCATGTGAAATAAAAGTCTATGTGTCTCGAAAGGTTTATTTAGGTTGAATTTGTTTGTTATGATGTAATGTAGAATAATAGTGGGAATTTAAAGATTATCTAATAGGCAGTTTGATTTATGGATGGGTATCATAATATTCCCCAAAGCTTGAAGTGATATGTGGATGGGAAGCTTGGGAGTTATCCACTTTGACAACTCCTATTTTTATTTGAGAAGGATTGCTAGTGATCACATTAGTGGATTTTTGGAAAGATCCCTTGATGGTTTTAAGGTTGGGATACAATTATTTCATAATAAATTCTTATCTCTTAGCTTGATCAATTTCATCATTTGGATTTTAGGAAGAAAATTTTCATAGCTTATATTGAAGGGAAGGTGTTAGGGTAGTTATGAATAACTTAAATAAGTTATCATTAGTCATGTTATGATCAACTTTGTGAGCCAAATATTTCCTTCATTTAATTAAATCATGAGATTATTTAGAAGTGTATTATTTAGCATTGATTAAATGGCTAAGACAATTTTTAGGAAGATCATTGGGTTGAAATTTCTTAACTAGAGGATAGACTAAATCCTCAAGTTACAATATAGAATGTTGAAGGAGTTGATTATACCATTATAATACATATCTTTTGAAAGTTTTGACTAAAATTTTGGTATTATAAAATTTATTTGTATAAATAAACTATTTTTAAAGAGAACAAAATTCTTTAAATAAATATGTAAGGGCTTTAGTCCCATCATATTTAATATTTGGAGAGATATTTCTAATATCAATAGAAATAGTGAAGGGAGATAAACATTCATTTTGAATATTTTTGAGCATATTGTTGTGAATAATGGTTTTGGGAATAATATTTATCATGACATATCTAAGATGCGGAGGAATAAAAATTTGGTTATTTATAGGTAGGATGATAAGAGATTGATTAGACATCTTTAATAAATGATGTTGCATTTGCATCATTTGATAATTATTAGATGTTTACATAATATTAATTTGTTGCATTATTTGTGAAAGAATTGAAGTGGCTTAAATTGGTGGATTAGGTTGTTAGTGTTTAAAGGAGGATTGTTGGGATTGATATGAGGAACATTTCCTAAATTGGTATTAGGGGATGGGTTTTTGGGTGGAGGATTTTTAGGTGATAGGTTGTTTGTGTTTAAAATATTTCCTATAGAATTATTAGTTAAGGTTATTTTAATTTCCATTATAGTGTAATAAGGTGATTTTGAGAGAGAATTTTATTGATAAGTGTTAAATTTATCTAATCCATCAATGTCATTGGCTAGGGTAATTTGGACCATATTGTAGTCTAAATATAATGGGTAAGAGAAGGTGCACTAAGAGTGAGTATCCTCTTGGGTAACAATGAAAGGAAGGAAATAAAACCCCATATATCATCTAAATGTATTAAGTTTGTCCAAAAATACTATGATAGGGGATTCCATGATGCTTGGAATAAGAATCTAAGACTAAAGAGCAAAGGTGAAAATTAGGATCAAAGTTAGCCAAATACAAAATAGGATCGGCCAAGAGATAAAAATTCAATTGGGTTGACTAATTTTGGAAGGAAGACCAACAAAAAAACTAAGGAAAGGACATAAAAATATGAGTCAACTATGTTATGTGGGGAATCATTAGAGGCCAACTTATGAGAGAATGTATTGAACAAAATGACTATGTTTTATAGAAGATAAAAAGTATATGAGACATGTTCAAGTGGGTAAATTTTGTTCTGAGAGTAAAGATAGATTTTGAAATATATGACTCCAGATGATCTAATGTTATTTTGAATAATAATTGAAATAAGAACATAGGAAACTAGGTCAAACTTGTAAATCTAGTTTTGGAACATATCACAAACCTTGTATCAATGCATAACATACAATTATCAAAGAACACGTAGTTGAATTAGAAATGTTAATTTATGTGGTCATTCCTAAATGTTTTAAATTATAATTTTAGAAATAGATGTGATAGGGAGTTGGCTATAAAAAGGAATTAAAAAGGCAAACTAAGGATGGTTTCAAGTATTTGAGGCTAAAAGGGATCTATATTGGTGATGTTACTAACTTAGTATTGGGGCCTACCCTTTCACTTCATAATCCCATAGTGTTAATGGTGTTGGGTGTTTTGCTAATATATACTATAAACCATGTATTTATACTCATCCTAAAACTTGGAGAAATACAAGAATGTAAACCTTGGGTATATTGTTTTAATGATTTTTTTATATTATGTGATTTGGAAGTGTGTGAAAAAAATAAAAATAATGTAACTAAATCGTTAAATGAAAACTTCATCTTTGGTCTATGTATGATACTCTAAGCAAGCAAGAAAAAAATGAAAATTGAGTTAATTAATATAAATATGAGTTAAATCCTTTGTTTGAAGAGTATAAGGTTAGTTCATGTGACTAAGTATGCAAAAAACATAGAATATAATCGACTGGGTTGATTCTATTTTTTGAAGCAAGGGATAAAGAAACACAGTCAAATGAATTGACTAAGCCTCCTAATCCAAAAGTAAATCTACATAATTTAATCCAATCAACATATTTCACTATAAGATTATAATTTTATAGAATGAAAACTATTAAAAATATGATTATAATAAAAAAAATAAATGACTAATATGGTGAGAATGAAACTGATGATTTTAAAGATGCTAAATTTATAATTTTTATAGTGTCTTCAAGATGAACATTTTTAACCTACTAACATAGTCAACTGGGTCAAATGATTCTAATAAAATTTATGTAATGAAATGAACTGATTCAAGTGGATCAATCCATTTATATGTGGTTTAATATGACATGTATAAAGAAAAATAGAGTCGATTATATCGACTATGTGTTAAATCTATGCTAGAATGTTAGACTCGATTGATAGATTTGATCCATTGATATATAACTAAAATAAATGATAAATGATAATAAATGAAGGCATGAAATAAAACCTACAAGGTTTTTTTTCATGTTAGGATTAATATAATGTATGAAAAGGGAAAGTGAAGATAATCTACAAATCAATCCTAGATCAGAGAAGATAAATCACACTAGACCTTCTACTTGTTGGTAAATTTAAATAATCAAGGTCATGACCAATATGGATCCACTATACCTAAATAATGGGTATTTTACCACATAATATCATTAGAGAGGGTTCCAAAGCCTATATTTAAGTAATAACACACAATGACCCTAGTTAGGTCCTATGGTTTCTAAAAAAGTAAATGGAAATTAAAGTAAATCTAATCTAATGCTCACAAAATATTTTGAATAAATAGTAATAATAAACATAAAAGTAAACATGCAAAAAATAAATTTACTCAAGTCAATGAAGAGGTAATACTAGTGCATAGAGAGATAAATACATTAGTAAGCCATTACTTATTCTACTTCTATATACAAAAATAGAGGAATAAGAGTTAGGAATACTTACCTTGAATCCAAACCCATCTAGGCTCAATATTTCCCTTGGATATTAGTGCTTTGCAAAAGGATGTTGTGGTTTGTAAAGATCACAAAGTTAGGCCAACTCTAGGATACATGACTTCTCCTATGCATCTAAGACTTTTCAATAAGACACAATTATTCTCTCTAATTGTAAACCCTAAGAAATGAATCCTCAAGTAGAATGGTAGAACAACATATCATAAAGATGTGAAAATGAATAATTATATTTATCCCTCTAATGAAAATGGTGAAAAGGTTGTGTTTATATATCTAGATATAACCTTAAACTCTTTATAAGTTTTAACCAACACAATTAGGCCAGTTAACCTAGTTATTAAGAAATAAATTAGTTAGGTACTAGAATAAGTTGGCTAGGTGGACTTAGTCCCATAATGTGATCATTTATAAGAATAGTTTTAACCTATGCACCTATGTTTAGAGGATGAAAATTTTCCTTAGGTAGGTACTATTTGGGATGGTGAATTTATTATAGGAGTGTGTAATGGAGGTGACAAATATTGTGGAAACATATAACAAAGTTTTTTTAAGTGGTGGTATCAGGAAAAACAATCTTGTAAATCACCAATGGTCTACCACCCCTTTCCTAGTGCACCATTTAAGGCATGCACTTAGATAGATTGAGAATATATAGGTTATTACAAGAGAGAAAACATTATTAATTTATTAAGTTTAAAAATATTATGTGTGTACAGACCCTTTCCCTTATTGTATTATTACAAGGCATGTTGGAAAGGTATTATTAATCTTCTTCATGCTCTACATACGGGGCATACCCATATGGGTTATAAAATACTTCTTCATCAAATGATGGGTTATAGATATCCCCATTACATTTTTACTTAGTCATGTTTACATTTATGATATTTATCTTGAAATGGGTTTAGATACTTGAAACTTGTCTTGATTTGGTATGTGACTTGTCTTTGGAATAACACTTGGTAATATTCTAAAGTAAGACATCTTGCTCACATCAGTGTAAATATCAAATTAGAATGCACAAATAAAATTATATATTAATATAAATATATTCAAAATGGAAGGTAATTTAAATCAAACATGTTTCCTAAACCATATGCACAAACTTTAGGTACAATGGTCTCAAGTGAAAATGTTTATTGTTCAGATTTTGGCAATGTTTTGGACTTGGTCTAATTGAAAGGCTTTAGTCTTGACAAATTGACTTAGGATTTTGGAAATTTGAAACCTTGAAACCCTAAGGTGTATCTAACTTCAAAATAAAGGTGGTTTTAAATAATATCAAATTAATTTTGAACTAGGCTTAGACCTTTGACTTATAAAACTAGTCTACCTATTTGTCAAATTTAGACCAAGTTTGAATTTTGATTTGGAAAAGAGATGACCTTAGTTGACTTTGGGATAGTTTGTATAGAATTTAAACATGACCCTAGAATAGGATTTTTTTTGAATAGAATTAAAATAATACTGATAGAATAATGACATAATTTGAATAATAATTGGGTTTTAGCTTAAATATTATTTGACCTTGGAAATGAAATTTGGATTTGGAATTAGAACTTAGATTTGGATTTGGAATTAGAATTTTAATTTTGATTAGGTTTGAAACAAAATGGATGACATAAAAACACAATTTAGATAAACATTCAGAACCTTGGTCTTGGAATAAGTTTGAAGTTAGTGATTTAGTTTAGGATAAGGCATTTATCTTGACTTGAGTAGATTAATGATGTGGTTAAATAATAAATGTAGGTATTTGGACCAATTTTGACATGTTACTTTTATTTGACCTAGAATTTTTGTAGAGTAATGATTTTTTTTATGTGTATAAAAATATTTGTATTGGGACATGGTTTTATTTCATTTAGTTTAAAATATTAATGAGGTTTTGATAAAATAATCAATAACACAAAAATTACAAGGCAATTATAATAAATGACACAAGTTTAGATCACATCCATTCAAACCTTCAATATACATGAATTGAGAGAGGATTATAAAATTTAAGATTAATTAAATAAATTATTGAAATTATAGGTGGTAATTTAATACCACCATTCTCTTAAAAGGTTTATAAGATCAAGGAAATCTTTAGGGGTTATTACTTTTGCACCCTAGCATCAATAGATGTTTCATAGAAAATAAGGTATTAAATATTTTGACTTGCCTTTTTATATGGTCTTGATATACCTTGTGTTATGTGGGCAAAAAAATATCCATCAATTGGACATCAAGATTTAATGGGATATTAACCAAAGTGTCTATCCCTTCATGAACACTTCAATCATAAGGGTTTTAGTGAAGTTATACAAAAAAATAAAGCTCTCTAGGACCTTTCAGGTAAGATACCACTATTCAATCTTAATTTGTATACTCTATAAAATAAAAAATTTGTTATAATTCTAAAATACGAATTATTAGTCAACACACCCATATGACCTATGGGAAGGGGGTGAATTCCACCCCACATGTCTAAAAGAGAAAGAAGGGTATAATGCAAATAATAACTTTGCATTTATTAGTCACCCAAAAGGGGAGATCATACCTAAAAAGGAATCCATAAAACACTCAAGAAAGAAAAAAATATCATATGAAAGGAAATAACTTTGGACAATAAACAAGTTTTTATTATAACCCAAATGAAAATGTGAATATTAATCCCAAATCAAGATGTGTCAAAAAATAAATTGATTTGCTTAGAATAAAAAACAATTTTTTTTTAGAAAGGTCATAAACATAAATGATTATAAATTTTAAAAATATGATTTTGAACTAGTCAAGGAGCTTGTTAACTCTCAATTTTCCCACAAAACGAATTCATAGTTATAGAGAATTATTTTTTCACTCTTACCATTGAATTCATTATTTCAGCATAAAACAAAGAAAGAGAATAATTATTTAACCACTTTAATAAAAAATTCATTGATATTGATTATGATTTCACTTAAGTTAAACTAAAGAAAAAAATATACAGTGATAAGAAAGAAAACAATTTTGCTAAAGATGACTATGATTTTGTTGAAATTGAATACAATTTCAGTGAAATTAACCTACTGACAAAAAATATAGTGATAAGAAAGAAAATGATTTATCTGAAGATGAATTTTATTTCACTAAAGTTGAATATGATTTTTCTAAAGTTGAATATGAATTTTCTAAACATAACCTCCAAAAAAAAGATGGTGAGAAGAAAGAAAATGCTTTCACTGAAAATGAATACAATTTTGCTAAATTTGATTAGGAATTCACTAAAGTTGAATTTAGTTTATTGAAGTTAACCTATAGACAAAAATATAGTGAGAATAAAGAAAATAATTTCACTGAATATGAGTGTGATTTCACTAAAGTTGATTGCAATTTCACTGATGTTGATTGTAATTTCATTGAAGTTGACTATGATTGCACTGAAGTTAACCTCCAGACAAAAAGGATAGCAAGAAGAAAAAAAATGATTTGATTGAATATGAATAAAATTTAATTAAATTTGACTATGATTTGATTTAATTTGATGGTAATTTTGCTAAAGTTAACCATTATTTAACTGAAGTTAACCTACATACCAAAAAAATGTCAGAAGAAAGAAAATAATTTCATTGAGGATAACTAGATTTCATTTAAGTTGACTATGATTTCACTAAATTTGACTAAGATTTCATGAATGTTAACCATGATTTAATTATTAAGACCTGAAAATAATAGATTGAAGAAATATAAAATGATTTCACTACTACAAATAATGATTTTTGTTGAAGTTAGTTATGATTTCATAGTTGTGTAGTAATGATTTCATTATCTGGTATGGACTATAATTGATTTTTGAATAAAAAGGATAATTAACTTGATTTCAAGATTAATTTTGGTAATTATAATAATTTAAATGGTATATAAGATATTATGGAGTGCATCATGTCTTTCTAGTCCCACTAGGCATGCCATTATGTAGATTATAAATCTGAAGGAGGTTAGTCAATCCATTAATGAATGAAATCAAAATGAAATTAAAGAAATATCATATCAAGACTAATCCTTATATTTTTTTATGTAAAACAAAGTAATAAATTCACATTATAAGACAAAAATAATATTTATAACTCATAATATTTTCTTGAGAACTTGTTTGAAGAGGTTGATCTTGGCTTGTAGACTATTGATTCTTTGGCAATGTTTGATTTTTCACATGGTAAGCACCTATCCTTATCTAGACTTGATTATTGTCTTGGCTTGGCATGAGAATTAATTTAATCTTCTTGTATAATTTGATAGAGTATTTTTTCATAAAGAATCATATCTATAGTGGCCAAAGGCCCTTGTATTATAGACTTTTTTGGATTTTATGAACCACTGATTTGAGGTCAAGATCAATGGTAGAGGATGAGTCATTAAACTTAAGATCACACACATGGATTGTGAAAGATATGCCATTTAATAACTTTTTGGAGAGTGGAAATCATGTTATAATAAAAGTGTATTCATTGGTCCTCTTAGAGTGTGTAAAAGAGGTGTAATAAGAAGAGTGTAAAAGAGGGGTGTAAGAGATTTCTTGCACTCTTTCTCTTTCCCATTAACTTCCTTGAGTGACATCACCTATGTGAGTGGTTTAGACATTTAGGACTTAGTGAATGTAAATACCATGTTTTTTTAAAGATTTGAGTAGACTAAATTATGGAAATAATGTGTAATAAATACAACCAATAATTTATTATATAATTGATTAGATTTGACTTTTATAAAAATGACAATAAATAGTGCAAGTAATGAATTTTCTAAAAAACACTTAATACAGATGATCTAAGTACTATAAAATAATATAGAAGATGTTTCAAGTGTTATAAAATAGATCCTAGTGTTAGAACCTCTCCTAGATAATAACACCATAATTGGATAATAGTGCCATTATAGGGAAGGTGGTGGTAATGTCTTGATATTAGTGGTAGTGTCCTAATATTAGTGATAATGTCTTCTATCCAAGACAATCATAAGTTTTTGTATGAACCTATGTGATGCAGGAGCATCTTGGGAGTGCTTAGATGTGCTAGGAATATGGATAAAGATTTCCTTCAAAAAAATATTGTAATTCAAAATTCAAATCATGGACACTTGTCAAGAGGAGAAGGATAGGTCTATTTGAGTCAAGTTTAGTTATTTTAGAGGATTGACAACCTTATCACCATGTAAAAATTAGGAGAATCAAGCCATAAGTGGCATAGGTTAGGTGGTAGCTAAATAATTCTATGTTTAAAAGCATATTGTTGAGTTGGTTGAGTGGTTTTAGGAGTAAATTAGGACTATTTCAATAATGTGAGACCAAGTTTGGAGTAGTAGGTCTGGAAAAAGGACTGCATATTGATGGATTGTACAGGAATTATCCAAAATTGAAATTTGGTGATAATTATTGTATTGTCATGAGTATGATCAATGGAAATACAATAAAAAAAATTCCTATGTGTAATTTATTTGGCTCTCTCAAATCCGCCAATAGTGTGGTATCAAAGAAGGATTTTAAGACAGCTATGGGTTTTTAATTTGTGATCAAGGGGCATCCACACTCTATTGTTTACTACCCCAGATTGATAGACTTACGAACCATGGTGTAGCAAAAGCCTAATAAGCTACGATCTATGTAATGCAACCAACCAAGACTCGACGCCCATCATAGAAGCGAGCCAAGCCTGGATGAATATCTGTAGCTTATTTCGTGCCTATACCTCAGACTAGCTATGGACATGAAAACTCTGAATAATATCCAATCTACAATCTTATTTTGTTTAACATACCAAGTGGAGAATCCTTCAAACGTATCTAAATATTAGCAGATTTTTTCAAATTTGTACATCTATATTGGATGCGTCATTATCATCCTGAAGAAGGATCTAAATTTTGTTGATCTATTCATGCATCATTTGATCTATTCATGCATCATTTGATCAATCCATATCTATGCATTAAATGTTTTAAAGTCTGCAGTAAATATCTTGGTTGTCCACTTGTAATCTCATGTTTGGTCTATCTATAAAAACATCAAAGTGTTCTGAGAATGTAGGCAAAGAGTATAGGAAAAATTAGATAGTGTGATGAGAATAAATCTACATCAAATTGATCAGAGCTTTGCTTGATGCTGTGAAATGGGTTCTAAGGTTCTTCGATGTAAAGTCTTGTCTTGTTTTTGATCTGGATCTTGCAGCTCTATACTAGTCTTGTAAGTGGATTATCTGGTTTGATTAATCATGTTTGTAATGTTACTTTGGATAATGAATCTGGTGAGTTTATGCTTGTTTATTTCTTGTTAACATTGCTGAGAGTGCTAGCCGGTCTAAGTTAGAAGACTTGCAGAAGTCTAATGGGGGAATGTCTTCTTTATTTCAAGACCATGGAAGAAGCATTCAATGTGAATTTTTAATTGGTAGGACCAAGCTGAGGGCAAGCCGAAGGGATAGAGATGCATGGTGAAAACACAGAAATTTGAACTGGGTACGTAGATCGAATGGGAATATAATATTTATCTATCATGTAAAGCACATGAGACAAACTCAATCTCGATAGGTAATACGTCTATATTATACTGTTTCATGGTATGTGTTTCTTTACAGACTCGAGTCATGTTTAAATTGTGCCTATGTTTACAAAGGTTGATTCCATATGGAAAGATAATGGGATTACTTTAAGCCGAGTCATAGAATTGAGATAAGGGTATTGATATGCAATTGTGTATAGTTTAGCCTGTAAATCCAAGCCAACCATCTAGCTCAGCTGGTAGAGCTATTGCATCATTTTGGATTAGAGCTTTGGGAAGAATGAGTGTTCATCAATTTGGTATCAGGCAGTCTAAGGTCATCATTTCATCATTTGGTATCAGAACAGTTTAATGTAAGCATTTCCTCATTTGGTATTAGAGCAGTTTAATGTAAGCATTTCAGCATTTGGTATCAGAGCTAGTAAGCTCTTGGAAAAAGGTAAATTTTTTACTCTTATAATTAGTTTTTGTAGAGATAATGTACTTTGTGAAGTTTCAAATAGAAGAAAAAAAAGTTTGCAATGATTGAAGCAAGTGAAGAAGGTAATTAGAAAGTTATTGACAAGTTGTTTTCAATCTCTTTAAAGACTAATTATTGTTGCAGTGAAGAAGTTGCAGGTTCAAGGCAGTCAAGCCATTGAGGCTTAAGAGGAGAAGAAGCCAAGTAAGGCTTAGTGAAGAGCCAATAGAAGCTCTAGAAGAAGAGCATAGTGAATTGCTCAAGAAGAAGAAGAAGATCCAAGAAGAAGCTTGGATAGTTTGCCAAAAGACTAAGGTGAAATAGACTTAGGTGAGGTAAAGGATGGAGTTGGAAGAATTGAGAAGAGTGATAGAGGGACTACCTAGAAGAAACATGAACCAGATAAAGAGAGAGAAATAAAGGAAAAAAAAAGAAAGAGACAAAGAGAGGAAGAGTACCAAAGAGAAGTGAATGAGATAAAAGTAAGGATACCCATGATAGAAATCATGGTAGAAAATATGGAAAACCCATGGGAAGGATGGGTAATGAAGAATAAAAGAGTAAGAAGGCTAGTTAGATTAGTGATGGAAAGAAGAAGAAGAAGAATGCTAAGAGTTGCCTTAAGGAGAGAGATGAAGAAGTATAAAAAAAAGGATAAGCTCAAGAATGAAGAGCTTGGAGAAAAGTTTTAGTTTGAAGAGGAATTTTAGTATGGAGAGGATCAATACTTGGTAGATGAGATGGATCTCATCATTGAAGAAATAGACCAACAATAAGTAATCACTCAAAAGATCAAGTGGCCAAATGTTTTTGTATCTGACATTTCATTTGATGTTTTGTTTACAGGAAATCAAGTTGAGGAGGAAGGAGAAACATATGATCCAATAAAGATGCTCATGGATCAAGGAGGTGAAACACCTCATGAGAGAGTGCTTAGACAAGAAGAAGAGGCTTGTTGTAATGCCTCAAGTGATGAAGACATGAAGAAGGATCAGTTGGAACTCCAACATAAAGAATTGATCAAGCAGGAAGAAGAAGTCCTTACTCAAGAGGACAAAAGAAATGAAGAGCTGCATGTTGATGAACAACAAAGGTATAATGATCAAAATTCAGAATTGGAAAAGATTGAAGATGATAATTTTCAATTGCATAATGTTGATATAGTTGATTTTGATCAAAATGTACTAATCACTAAGGAGGAATATCTCTTAAAATAAATATGGCAGTTTGATCAAGCATTTGCAGGTGAAGGAGAGTTGCTTGATAAGAAACAAGAATGGGAATTTGTATACCAAGGGGTAAAATAGCTTCAAGAAGAAGATGGAGAGAAGGTTAAATGCTTAGATTTGACAATTGAAGAAGATATCTTGAAGGAGATAGAAAACCTTGATGGAGAGTTTCTAGTTGAACAACCAAACAAGCTTTTTGTCTATCAAAACAAAGAGCAATTATTGGAAGAGTTGGCAGCCTTAGAATATGCCATTAACCATGAAGAGAAGAACAAAACTTGTCCTATGACAATATTTGAGGAGGTAGAACATTGCTGTGAAGAAGAAATGAAGACAAAGGACCAAGAAGTCATATTTGAGAAGCAAGTATGGGTTCAACAATTTGGAGAGACCCAAGGGTCTCAAAATTTTTCTTCTAATTTTGCTTTGAATGGTGATTGTATAGGTTTGCTTGATAAGGAGGTCAAATACTTGGAGAAGAGAGCTCTTCTAAGAGCTAGAGAAGAGAGCTCTTCTAAGAGCTCAAGAAGAGAGAATGGAAGTTGATATCCTCATTCAAGAGGATTAATATGTAAAGAAGAAGACTGCAAAGAAGATGAAGAGACAATAAGATGTACTTTGGAAGGAAAAGACAACAAGCAAAACAAGACACAAGTGTGGTAGTCAAGAACATGCACATTTGTATGAAAAATTGAATGAAGAAGACATTTGTTTTATAAAAAATTTTACCTTTATAAATGGGCAAACAAATGAAATTCATGAGCAGGAGCTCATGAAACTTTTTAAGCCTAGGAATCTGATGTAGGAGCATCTTGGGAGTGCTTAGATGTGATAGGAATATGGATAAAGATTTCCTTCAAAAAAATATTGTAATTCAAAATTCAAATCATGGACACTTGTCAAGAGGAGAAGGATATGTCTATTTGAGTCAAGTTTAGTTATTTTAGAGGATTGACAACCTTGTCACCATGTAAAAATTAGGAGAATCAAGCCATAAGTGGCATAGGTTAGGTGGTAGCTGAATAATTCTATGTTTAAAAGCATATTGTTGAGTTGGTTGAGTGGTTTTAGGAGTAAATTAGGACTAGTTCAATAATGCGAGACCAAGTTTGGAGCAGCAGGTCTGGAAAAAAGACTGCATATTGATGGATTATACAGGAATTATCCAAAATTGAAATTCGGTGATAATTATTGTATTGTCATGAGTATGATCAATGGAAATACAATAAAAAAATTCTTGTGTGTAATTTATTTGGCTCTCTCTCAAATCCACCAATAGTGTGGTATCAGAGAAGGATTTTAAGATAGCTATGGGTTTTTAATTTGTGATCAAGGGGCATCCACACTCTTTTGTTTACTACCCCAGATTGATAGACTTATGGACCATGGTGTAACAAAAGCCTAATAAGCTATGATCTATGTAATGTAGCCAACCAAGACTTGATGCCCATCATAAAAGTGAGCCAAGCCTGGATGAATATCTGTAGCTTATTCTATGCCTATAACTCAGACTAGCTGTGGACGTGAAAACTCTGAATAATATCCAATCTACAATCTTATTCCATTCAACATACCAAGTGGAGAATCCTTCAAACGTATCTAAATAATAATAGATTTGTTCAAATTTGTACAGTTGTATTGGATGTGTCATTATCATCCTGAAGAAGGATCTAAATTTCATTGATCTATTCATGCATCACTTGATCAATCCAGATCTATGCATTAAATGTTTTAAAGTTTGTAGTAAATATCTTGGTTGTCCACTTTTAATCTCATGTTTGGTCTATCTATCAAAACATCAAAGTGTTCTAAGAACGCAGGTAAAGAGTATAGGACAAAGCAGATAGTGTGATGAGAAGAAATCTACATCAAATTGATCAGAGCTTTACTTGATGCTATGAAATGGGTTCTAAGGTTCTTCGGTGTAATGTCTTGTCTTGTTTTTGATCTGGATCTTACGGCTCTATACTAGTCTTGTAAGTGGATTATCTAGTTTGATTAATCATGTCTGTAATGTTACTTTGGATAATGAATCTGGTGAGTTTATGCTTGTTTATTTCTTGTTAACATTGGCGAGAGTGCTGGCTGGTCTGAGTCAGAAGACTTACAGAAGTCCAATGGGGGAATGTCTTCTTTATTTCAAGACCATGGAAGAAGCATTCAATGTGAATGTTTAATTGGCAGAACTAAGCCGAAGGGATAGAGATGCATGGTGAAAACACAGAAATCTAAACTGGGTACGTAGATCGAATGGGAATATAACATTTATCTATCATGTAAAGCACATGAGACAAACTCAATCCTGAGAGGTAATACATCTATATTATATTGTTGCATGGTATGTGTTTCTTTATAGACCTGATTCATGTTTGAATTGTGCCTATGTTTACAAAGGTTGAGTCCATGTGGAAAGATAATGGGATTACTTTAAGCCAAGTCATAAAATTGAGATAAGGGTATTGATCTGGAATTGTGTATAGTTTAGCCTATAAATCCAAGCCAGCCATCTAGCTCAGCTGGTAGAGCTGTTGCATCATTTTGGATCAAAGCTTTGGGAAGAATGAGTGTTCATCAATTTGGTATCAGGCAGTCTAAGGTCATCATTTCATCATTTGGTATCAGAGTAGTTTAATGTAAGCATTTCATCATTTGGTATCAGAGCAGTTTAATGTAAGCATTTCATCACTATGTTTGTATCTCTAGGGTTTTTTCCTTCACATATAAATTTTTGAAGCTTGTATTTTTCCTATAATAACCAATTTATTGTGTAAAACCCTAATCCTTCATACAATTAGGGCATGAGCTAAAAAGTGTGTTCATTAATAGGGTAGAATAGGGATTGATAAACATAATTAATCTCAACTTGTTTTGAGTTTGAATGTGTATTTTACATATAATTTCATTTAGTGGTTACATGCTTAAAATTCATGTATTAATATTGTTATGTTTATTGTACAAATGATAAAATATGTCTAGGTTGACCTTAGGAGGTTCTAGTTTTGAAAAGATATCCATTTCGGAAAAGATATGTAAAATGACATTAGTGAAATTTTGTGGACACTAGCACCATGTGGTAGTAGTTTCCTTATTATGGTGTTAGTGTCCAACTGGTATAATACTAGGCATGAAGGGCCAGGATAAGGAAATGAGGGTTTGGGACTACTTTTGGGCTGACTAGGGATGCCTGTGGCCCCAATGAAGGATGTGTAAGTGTGATCATAGGATATAGGATAGGTATAGGGATAATATATATATAAATAGTTTTAAATATCACTCTCATCACTAAAATACCACTTTTGGGTGATTACACCCCCCCCCCTTTATTCTAGAAATGCAACAAAGTGAAATTACTAGGATAAAGGAAAAAGAAGCATACCTAAACTTAACTAAGAGGTGAAGCCTATGAAGTTGGGTATAAGTATGTAAAGTTGGGTCTAAGTATGTGAATTATGATGTAATTCATGTCATGCAAGTGAAACATTCCTAAATAAATCCTTAATTAAGAGATATCAAAAGCAAAAGACTATAATAAGTAAAGAAGTAAAATTGAGTAAAATTGAGTAAAGAGATAGGAAAGAGGAAAGGAATGAATACACCTTAATGGGTAAATTAACCTAGTGATAACCTATGTTTAAAAATGTATATAGTGATCAATCATTGAATATCTTGGCCTGGGATGATATCTTGCTCAATCCTCATGTGTGGGTGGCCCAATAACTCAATCTAGTTTTGACTCCATCATTGTCCAACCCTATTTGGTGAATTATGTCCTATGAATTTCTTGGATTTGATTAATAATGTATAAAACCCTCTCATTTAGGTCACTTAATAAATCAATTAGGCTATGAATCCATCATTTCCCACATATGTGTAGTACATACACCTAAAATTGAACTAAATAAAGTAATGTAAATGTTTAACTGAGTATATATAACTATGTATGTTGGATCTATGGCCACTCAGGTACATTAGGTAGCTTTGGGAAGGGTAAATTTTAGTAGACCATATATAAATGAACTTGTATTTTTTTTTTAATTTCAAATTATGTGTTTCTAAATTCTAGAAAAAGTTAACAAAAATTGTTTAGGCATGCAGGTGAATAGACTAGTGAAACATATCTTACCATATAAGGTATGATGATGTGTGACTATACAAAAAAATAATAGATAAATGGTAGATATGCCAATATACTTTGAAAAATGTATAATTTGATGATTATATATTAAATATAATGGATAATAAGCTCATATTAAATTTCAATAGATTGGCTATCTATATTTATATACATAAAATTTATTTTAAACAGAAGGTGAGCCAACCTAGACAACTAACTTACACCCATATAATTTAAGTTTCTAAAAACTTTCACCACCTAATAAAATATCCAAATTTTAATTTATAAAACAAAAATATTCATGAATTATAAAATAATAACAACTAAAATTTACCTTGGATTTGGGCCACTCAAGAATGCCAACCACTGTAAATGGATCAAGGCATGAAGTTGGTGTGCAAACTAGAATATGATGTTGAGTGTATACAACATAGATAATGTCATGTGATTTTTAATTCCATTTGATCAACTCGTGTGTAAGTGAGCATATAAAAATAATGTGCTACACACATGCCCCCAAATCTTATATCTGAGTATATGGATTTTAGATCGAGTTGTAATAATCTACATTTAGGTATCTAAAATGAATATGGGAATGGTCATGCCATGCATGTTTCCCCAAATTTGAGAAAAATAATATGAATATGAGATAAACTATTATAAATATGAGAAAATTTGAGTCAACCTAGTAAATATATAACTAAATCTATGTAAACATGTATTGTACATACTATAATTTTCTAGCCAATCTAGTTTTTTTCTAAAATTGAGGCTACTAGACAATAGAATCATATCTTAGATAGTATTTACATATGGTACTAGTGTCCCAATTTGGGTGCTATTATCATTTTGGGTTAAATTCTATACAACTGTACTACTTTTTGGGTCACTTTTTTTCAACTATGTTTATGTGTGGTTGATTTTCTATAATTGAGCCTATATGGTGAAAAAATGTACTATGAGTGCAATATAGGAGATTGATATTAATGCCAAAAATCTATGAATTACCCCTATTTTTAGGGGATTTTTTGAACCTATGAAACAATTATCCTCAAAATAAAAATCTTGGAAAAATGTGTGCTATCTAAAGCATATATGATAGCTGCATGATAATCCCATATAATGTGCATACATAACCTCATAATGTAAGCTAATGTGAGCATAATTATGTAATATAAGATGTATATTATGTAGAGCCTTCATAAGGGTGTAAAGATAGATGTAAAAATGTATATAACAACAAATTTGAGTAATAAATAGGTAGCTACCTAGGCGTATGGGGCATGATGTCCATCACATCACCCAAGTAGGAAGGGTAGATGAATTAGGTCCCTCATGGAATCAAATTTTGGTGTATGTAGCAATAAAATATAATTTTCATGTCTATGATGCATAAAATAAAGCATACATATAAAATACATGAGGCATGAAAACTAGGCTAAGGGGACACAATAGAAGGGACATGGGCACATGTCACTACATTTATGAAAATTAGACATACAAGGACATGTTCAAATGCCCTCATATGCAAGCATTAAATGAGTTGGCTTAGAGACACATAGGAGGAAATGTTTAAATCTCCCCATACACAATCAAGAAATGCACACATAAGGACATGGGCACATGTCTAAAACTTTCCTACTATGAATATAATTGGAATAGAGATAAATAAGAAGGGCATATTCAAATGCTCTTGAATAGAAGAAACATAAAGATACAATCATGTCTAAACTTGGTAAGTTATAAATGAAAGCATTCATTAGTATGGAATATAAATCTATGTAAGATCTAGGATGTACATATGTTGAGTCTAAAGTAGTAATAGCTGGAAAAAAATATGAGTAAGAGTAGCATAATCAATATCAAGATATAACAATGTTAATTAAAGATAGGATGTAAAGTATAGAAGGATATAAACTAATAATTGAAAATATGTATAGGGTACCCCAAAGTGAGTTAATGCATCAAGTGAAGACCCATGCATCAATTTATATAACCAAAGTGGGTAGATAATATCAAGTCTAAATTGATGCAATGGACATGAGTCCTAAATAAATCTACAATCACTCAATAAGAACAAGTGAAGCATATATGTATGATAAAAATAAACTATACTAAGGTAGCTAGCATATGTAGTGTGTAAAAATTATAAGAAATGTAAATAGAGAAATGAATACAATCTATAATTTTGTGTTTTCTAAGTAATATATTAATGTTTTTGTGTTTTTTGACATATTATAACATTTTTTTATTTTCTAAGAATAATCTATGTATAGGAAATATGAAAATGAACTATGTAAAAGGAGCAAGATAGAATGAAAGTATGTCTAAGTAAATGCTGGAAATAAATGAGATAGTATACAATCAAAGTGAAATGTCTATATATACCCATTAACACATCTATGGGATGTTGATAATTAAATGGTGGATCCAGTGGGAGATTATCCAATGTCATATACTGGATCTATCCAAACTCAAATAAGTCATTATCATCATGATCATTGTACAGTTATTTATATATTAGTGGATCCTTATTCTTGGAATTATTATAGAGTTTGTGCATCTAAATAAAATGCTTTTCAACTATGTAATATGCCTTTTATATGGTTCTAGGGTAAACTACATTAGAACATAGACTATCTATGTGAAACCTATGATTCTCATCTATGCCATCATGAAAAATGTGAACCATGTGTCCAATGTGATTGAATATCAAACATTTGTATTATTGATAAATTGTGATGTCCATCACCTATAACCATGTACTACTAAGTGTAACTTATGTATGAGTGACCCTAATCATGATAAATAATATTGTGTTGGCTACCTTGGGGCCACATACAACTGGTAGTTTTATATGTCTAATAGAATCCTAAGAATGTGTAGCATGGTATAGGTAATTTTCCTAATAGCCTATGTGTTGTAAAAATGCCAAATTTCAAGTATTAGGATTAGAATCGTCATCTATAGCCACATGGGGAATGTATTTAGCTATAACACAAGTCAATATAGTAAATGGATCATCTTGTTAAAATTGATGTTAATGATGACTCTACCATGGTGCTCATATCTATGAAGGTACTTGTATATATGGAGATGTAGGTGATTTAACTTATTTGAGAATAATGGATTTTTATTCTTATTTTAGTTAAGGGTCTAGATTAATAAATTCATATGAAATATAGAAATAAATATAGTCCTAATTTGTGTAATCACCTATCTTTTTCACCTTTCTAAAAATAGAAATAAATAGGAAGAAATATAACTTAACTAGAAAATGAACTGAGACAGTTGATACAAATGTTGAAAGTGTATGTGCATGACTAGGAAGGTGTCATAAAACTAAATCTAGATTTTATTTAGTGAAAGAATAGGAGAACTAAAAAGTGGATAGTTTGGTGTTTGATATTTTTGTCCATTTATGCCACTCTTGTCCAAACTAATCATAGAGACCTAAAACTTTTTGGGTAGTTGTGTTGTGCCCATGTGAGCATGCCTATGAAAAATTGAGTGCTTTTTATTGATAGAACTCACTATGGATCTGATTTTTTATTAAAAACCTAACCCTCCATCATGCTTGATAAAATGATATTTGAGTCACTTGAGAAAGAGAGGGGGTTAGTGTGTAATGTGTATTGAGTATGCAATCCACACCCCTTTTGTTGGTACAATATCTATATACCAATAATTTTAAGAGGGATCAAGAAATATGTAGTTCTCCTACCTAATGTGCTTTGTATAATAGTGTGATGTAGATGCAAATGCCAATTTGATAGTGTTTGAGGTGGCTAGGGACTATTATGAGGATTTGAGTATGTTTAAAACTATGTTGGGTGACTATGTAAAATGAATAAGGAATTTTTCCTTGGCTATTTTGTTTGTATTCTTACTTTCTTTATAAGATTTTTCACTTCCCTTATGAATGAGCTTTGAGTGGGATTTTATAGGGTACAATTGGTCATGGGTTAGATGTATTCACACTAAGCCAACCTAATTAAGGATAAGGACCAGATGAAAATGATCATTAGGGATAAAAGTATAAATGGATAGGACTTATAAAATGGGACACTTTGGTGTCTGACACTATAGCCTAAATGGGGTGCTCTTGTCCTATAAGATCGAGACCTAGGGGAACATGATTAACATAGGGAATACTATCTAGCTGAGGTTGAATGACTATTTATAAGGTTATAAATGTTTGGTACTGAGAAAAAATGTGTTTATAAGGGTTTTAAGAGAATGTAAAAAGTACCTATGGATGGGTGTCACAAACCACACTCAAACTACCAATTGAAATATTTATATGACTACATTTTCCCCCTTTATTATAGTGATGCAAGAAAGAAAAATACTAGGATAACTTTTTTATGTGTATCATATAATTTAGTCATGGGATTTAGTGATATGGTTGGAGGATAATATATAAGGAGACAATATACTACAACTTTTCCTATGAGACTGATAGCACTTGATTTTGTATGCAACACATAATGGTATACACCATTATATAAAACACCATGATGTCCAGACTGTAAAGTGCACAATGATTGATCCTTGATCTAATATATGATTTATTGTAACACAAATGATAAAAACCATGATGATGATTCCAATAAATGTCAATGGAGGGACTCTAATACAACTACATGATAAGAATAGTCATGATTATCTTTCCAATAGAGTGGACTGATTTGAGATGACAATAGAAAAAGGAAATAAAAGAAAGAAAGAAAATATGTAAGAAAACATAAAATAAAAATAAAATCAATAGAGAAAATCCTATTGGCCAATAAGAAAATAAAATAAATGCACCAATAATAATAAAAAATAATCATTCACCTAAACAAAAATAGAATAAATAGTTAGTGAATCATTTATGCATGTGTGAAAGTAAAGATTTACTCTTGGGAGTTTATCCCCTAAGATTCAAAGGAAAATTGATAGGTCAAGATGGAATCAAGGATGGAAAGGGGGAATAGAATAAAAAGTAATGGGTGGCTGAGCTATCTCTAAGTTCTCCATGCAAGTGGACATTACGTACATAGTCTAATAGACTTTAGGCCAAATGTAGTTCTCCTAGGTATGTGGAAATAAGAAAAACTATGAAAAGTAAGAGACTTTATAATAGAATAATAATAGGAAAAATAGACTCAAAAAACAATGAGAGCATTTAGATAAATTGATAAAAATGGAATGGTAATAAGATTGATTGAGTTGACCTAAAATGTCACATGCATCGAAGCGCTAGCTATATAATCTATGTATAAATTAGGTTGATGTACTTTTCCCATAAATGGTAACATAAAAGGAATGGAAATGGTAATGGTAATATGGAAATGTTAATGGTTAGATAAGGGATTCCCACCTAAGAATTGTGGGAAACCATGCCATCCAAAACAAATCCAAAGGCCACTAGTGAATAAGATAACAAAACAAGCAAATGTTTTGTGGCTTAATATCTCTCATGGATATTTTGAGTCCTTTCTTATTGTTTTTTAGTTCTTAGGTTATTTTATGTATTTCAAAATTTTATGGTTTTTGGACTATTTTGAATGCTTTAGGGTTTTGACATCTCAAATTAATGGAGGATTACAATATACAAAATTTTTTAACTCACAAAATAATGAGATCATGGATTAGGTTTCTCTCAAAATGGCGAGATCATAGAAAAGGGGTGATGGAGATAACCTAAAAAAATTATTGCTACCTACATAGTCCAAATGGTCCTTAGGTCAATGTATTTCAACCTTACTAGAATATACTATGAATCATCAATAGGGTAGAAAAAATAATGGCACATGAATAGAACAAATGATATAAGATTTAATAAGAACTAAAAGATATAATCAAAATACTATCATATATGGAAATCATGTGTAAGCTACTCTAAGATATTGCATGTCTTGGATGTGTTTATAGTGACCAAATCTAAATAGTTTTATTGAAACTTTGTCTGAATTATAGTATCTAAAATTATCTTTTATACCTATGAACTAGAATCAATATTAGTATTGGTAATAGGATGGGAGATTAAGATTAAGATATAATAAATTAATTATAATTAAGATGAAGGGAGGGGTTTTTTAGGCCCTTCCATCACACAGGGTTTCTCATAGATCATGTTCAAAAAAATCAAGTGTAAAAATGATTGAGATGCATAATATTCATGGGCTCATCCAACTCTTTCCCATATAGTGTAGCCAATCTATATGAACTATATCCTTAGTTAGTTATGATGATGAATGGGCCTAGATAATTAGGCTCAAACTTTCCCTTATTTTCATGGGTGGAATTTTTATTCTTGCAGCTCTCTTTTAGGACAAGATCACCAAGTTTAAAGTCTCTAGGTTTTATAAACTTATTGTAACTATGATGCATCCCATTCTAATATGTTTTGTGATTTTTCAAAGTAGCTACCCATTTTTCATCAATTAATTATAATTCTTGAAGTTGAGATACTTTATATTCCTCCTCATCAATGATATCCTACAATCAAATACATAAGGAAAGAAACTTAATATTGTTAGGGAGAATAGATTTAGTGCCATAAACAATAGAGTATGGTATGGTTCATGTTGGAATTCAATCATTGTTATAGTAGGCATAGAGGGTAGGAAATAATTGTAAATTTTAATCATATAAAAAAACATTAATAGTCTTTTTAATCATTTAGATTAGGGTTTTGTTAGATGATTTAGCTTTTCCCTTTTTTTGAGGAATATAGGCAGTAGAAAGTGTTTCTTGATATGGTATTTGGCATAGTGGGATTTGACATCCTTATTTTTAAATGAGATTTCATTATTATAAATGAGGTTATATGAAATTCCAAAGTGGTAAATGATATTATTTATGATGAATATTAACATTTTATTACCAGTTACATAAGTGAGTGGAATGGCATCCACCCACTTTGAAAAACATTTGGTTATAGTAAAGATATGTTTATATACATCTAAAGAAGCATGATTAATTTTACCTATGAGATAAAATCCCCATGTGGAAAATTTCTATGATATAGTGATCAAATGAAATGGTTGAACTGGCACATGAATGAGATTAACATGCGTCTGACAAGACACACACCTTTTTATAAGCACATGCATTGACCTCCTTAGTGGATTAGTAATACCCTATATGGAGAATTTTCATGGAAAGGACCATTCCACTAGTGTGGGCCCCATATATTCCTTTGTTTACTTATTTAATCACTAATATATACTCTACTAAAGCTAAAAAATGAAGTAGGGTTCCATCATATCCTCTATGATAGAGTGTGGTAGCAATTATGGTTTAATAATAAGTGTTATGAATGAAGGATTTTTGTTTATTATGAGAAATGTTAGGAGATATAATATGATTATGAAGATAGGCATATATATCAGAGTATCAAGGTGATATAGGACCCACATTATCACATACCATTTTAGATTTAAAACATTTGTGAGCTAGTCTTAATAGATGTTTAATAATGAACTAGTAATCTATAGAATGATCAATAATTATTAGTGAACTAATTATTACCATTACATTAATAGTTCTATTATTAGACCTTAGAATTCATTCAAACTAGATGTATACAAATCTCTATTTAATATGGCCCACCATATTCTTGTAAGGAATAACCTTGTCATCTTTTGTTTGGTATTTATCTACTACCTAGTTAATAATTAGTTGATAATATCTATGAACATGTAACTTCTTGATATTCCATTGTACTACTAAAAAAATCCCTAAAATAAGTGCTTCATATTTTTCTATAATTTTGGTATAATAAAAATCAACATGGAATGTCTTGGGAATAAGATCCTCTTACAATGTTGTAAATATAATACTAGATCCTAATCCATAATAAGTGTAATAAACATCAATGTAAAGGGTCTAGTGCTGAGGCTAAGAATAAATATCATCCAAAGTCATTATTGACTCATTAGGGGAATTGAAAATGAGTGGTTTGGTATCTTATAATGGTGTTTCAACAAGCTAATATATATCCACCTATTCATGGCCTTTTGATGTACTTATTCAATCTCTAATTCACTTAACAACATGATCCATTCAACCATATGGTCAGTCAAAGCTACCATGAAAAGTAGGTATTTGAGTGCATCCACTTTGGAAATGACAATGGTCTTATTGTTGAGCATATAATTTCTCAACTTTTGAGTTATAAAAACCAATTTGAAGTACGTTTTTTCAATGGAGTGATAATTATGTTCATATTTTACCAATGTGTGGATCAATTAGTATATGACTCTTTCTTTCCCTTGATTATAATGTTGTGCCAAGAATGCCCCCAAGGCACATTTAGTTACTGATATGTAAATAATAAATGAATTTCTAGTTGTAGGTGAAGCTACAATGGTGGATTTTAAAGATATTATTTTAACTACTCAAAGGCCTATTGATAATTGGTATTAAATTATAAAATAATACCTTTCTTAGACTTAGATCCAATGAGTTTTATAATTTTAGAATACACAATTGATTTTCAATTACATGTGTAAGATTCTAAGGAGTGGGTGTTGCTACCATATTGATCTCTCCACTTGTTTTCTCAACTTATAGTGGGTACACACTTGATAGATTATATGATAAGGCCATTTTGGTTAGATCCTCAATGGTATAAGTAGGTATATGCCTATCCAAAATGGTTAGTTTCTTGTTTGAAGAGCTTGCAAGTCCTTTTTTCGCTTAGATTAGCCTATTTCACATCCTCATATGCTATTAAACACCATGGACTGAAGATATATCACATGCCTAGAAGATATCAACATCATATAGATGATTTAACCCATTAAATTATAACTTTTATTTCATAGATAACATGTTAACGGATATTTAATTTTAATCTTTTACCTATTTTTCAAGAGTATATACCCCAAGTTTAGACTCTACAGACATGATTTCATTAATTTTGTTATATTATATGATCATATGAATCAATTTTGGCTCATACTCAATTTGTATCTAATTGGGCATGCCTCACCATGGCAGCCACATGTGAGAGAAGTTAATTTTCATTTAACCATTCAACATTATCAACCAATATCATCTTAGGAGCATATCATAAGCATCAGTTATATCTACTACATGAATATCAATAAATTTTTATACCCTAGGATTAGAGGCCAACTACATATGTATGTGGTTCAATTCTACAATAACCTTAACTCTAACTTTTCCAAGTAAACAATATTTCTATTTGACTATATGGGAGTCAAACCCAACTTTTGGAAAACTATATAAGGCATCACATTACTAAAAACACCTAAATCTACCTAATAATTATGCAAGTTATTATAAAATGTATAGATTGTTAGGAGTAAATGAGGGGTTTAAATATTTTATTTATAAATTTAAACATGAGCATAGACTGTCCTATTATCTTATTTCCCTTTAGGAGTAGATAATTTTTTTAATAACAAGTATTTTTGGTTATAAATTTGGAGCAAGTCAAAAATTATTATATTAGCCTTATTTGCTTCAGGTAATCTACAACATTATATCCTTATTTAATTGGTTCCTCTCATTTTTTAATTTAAGGTGGTGTATTTTTATTCTTGGGTTGATAATAACTATTTGATACTTTACATGGAAATGAGTTGCTTGAATTCTCATCAGGGGGAACTTGAGTGTTGTCTGAAATAGAGGTAGTCAATGGACCTTGGAACCTACTCCTCAACTGGTTGTTGTTTCCCATTTTTTTAATTTTTAATGCATAGAACTCATCTAAGTGATATTTAAGATCATTATCACTCTCTAATGGAAACACATGCCTCTAATACTAGAGTTATACTAGGGTTTCCTCTGCCTTGGTTTGAGTTATCACTATCAGGTTTAGGCATTATATCTAAGTTGTCGATATCCTTTTAGAAGATGTTTGAGACTATAAAAAATTGGTAAAAAATTATTTCAAAATGAGTGGTATATTTTTGAAACCTAAATGAAGTGGGAAATTCTAGATTAGCTAGGTGCACTAAGTTTGAGGAATTATTATTGTTTTTCTCATTTGTATTGTTAAATAGATTGGGTGCTCCTCCATTGTTGGGCCTCATGTTTCTTTTGCCTATTGGTTATCTAAAAGTTAATTGTTTTATTTTTTGTGGATTTATTCATGTTTTTATGAGTGTTTTGTAGCACTTTATTACATAAATTAATAATGTCATTTATTAACCTTTGAACCATTTATGGCATGTTTTATTTTTCATAATTTACTCTAACATTCTATTAACTACCTATTTATTATTATGGGTTAACCACATGTGTTCTAGAATTTATAAATGTAGTGTAAACATGATGTGATTTATTATGGTCATTATTGATAAGCACCTTATTATTTATAAAGGATGGGACATCATTTTGGTTAGTAGTAAAGGTAGCATAACCACTCATGGTAGGTATGGAAGTAGTGTTTTTATGTATAACAAGAACAAGTTTTATATTATTCACCAATATCATAACATGATTGAGAGGAATATAAGGTTCACTATTATGCATTGGGTTATACACCAGATTTGGGCTTGAATAAATAACACCTAAGATTGGATTCATTAATAGAGTGTTATGTTAAAGAGATCGATTGATCATTGGAATTTGTTTTTAAGTACCAAGATAGCCTAATGAAGGTAAATAATATAATATATAGTCTTTTGGAACCATATATTTATAAATATTTATATATTTATTATAACCCAATGACAAGGATGTAAGTGTTGTTTGGGTTGTTCTAAGGAACATGGATGTCATTGAGTTCAAATCCCTTAGATAGTTTTAGACAACAATCATTTTCAACTTCATGTTATTTCAACCTCTGATATAGTTTATGTAAATGTGTTTTTAAGATACTCATTAGTTCATTTCATTCCCTATGGGAAATAATAAAGTGATGTTTTAAGATAGATGGATCAATAGACAACCTAAAGTGATTAGTAAACATTGTTTATAAATTAAACCACTAGTTAATAGATCCATTTGTAAATATAATGTACCAAGCATAGGTAACATACCCTAAGGAGTAAGGGGAAAAGTGACAAGAAACACCCTCATGTTTAACATGGGTTTAGATAAGGGCATATTAAATTCTTGAATGTGCTCTTCTATGTTTGAATCCCATTAGGTATATACTTTGGGTAGAACTTGTCATTATTCTTAGGTAAGTCATTGGAAAGCCTTGGAACATTTATAGGGCATCTAAATCCACCAATATAGGTAGCATTAACCATAATTGGTGGGTTATGAGGGGTATCAAATAAGTTGATTAAGGTAATAAAGTCATAGGTGACCTACTAAATGAATGGATTTGTCTAGTTTTGGGTTTTCCCTTGTTTGATATTGGTTTATAATGTGCAGTGAGTTCTAACAGTTTAAATTTAGATATAATAGACTATGATATAGTGTGTATTCATATAATTTCCATCTTAAATTATAGAGTACATGAGTTTGATAAATTTTTCTAAGTTTTCAAGTTTATATTTTTGTTAAAAATTTGAGTTTTATGCATTGGTTGCCCTCTTTTTAGCACCAAAATGTTGAAATGGATTTGAAGCATGTAAAAATTTTAGACAAAGTGTAAAGGGTAGGTGACAAGTTTAAAATCAAGGATAATTTTGAAATATTATAGTACCAAAAATGTTGACATGTTGTGTGTCATAACAACACCAACATTTGGGTTTTAGGGTGGTGAAGGCCATTAATTCTAACTTGAAAGGACTATTGTGAGGTGGTTTTTCCCAAGGTTTATATATAATAGGTCATGACACACTGATATTCACTTAGTTGTGTGTTGTGACATTTATAATCAAGGGGCCTAATAGTGTGAAATTTAGAAAAAAAAAAAAAAATCTCATCCTTCAATAAACTAGATAGTAATTATAATTATTGTTGTATTCAATTCAGTTTCAAGTATAAATTAAAAAATATAAAGCATACACATACAATTTCCAAAATAAAAGTTAGAGTCTTAGAGTAAAAATAGTTAGAAATGCTAACTTTATTTGCTCATTACCATGCATTTAATCATTTAATAGTGCATCAACTTAATGGTAATGAAACAAATCAAGAAATTGAGATAGATGATTAAAAATGGATTGCTATCAAATAAATTATATTTTATCAAATTCAATAAATAAATACAAAAGAGAAGGGGTGAAAGAACCAAAGTCTATTGTAATGAAGAAAAATATAGATTTATTGACCATGTGAGTAAAATAAACTAGTCTCTCACCTGAATAACATGTGCACAATCATAAATGGAGTGATTCATATGCCAAAATAAATTATATAATTAAAAAATATCCCAAACCACCATTTGAATGTTTGGATTTATAAAAAAAATCTAAAGCCTTCAATTTATTAAGATATTCTAGTTGATAATAAAATTATACATTCACCATGATCAATCCACTAAAAATATATCAGCGTAATGGTAGGATTAAAAAATAGGTATAGTATAATACACTAATAAATCAAAAATAATTGATTGAATTTGATAATTTTGGACCAACACAAATCAAACCCCATGTAATGGGCAAGGCCTAGATTATTTATAGAATTTTCAATGATAAATTTCCATCCCAAATTAATTAACTTTTCTATTCCAACCAATTTGAATTTTTGATCCATTTTAGCTGAAGAAAATTATTAAAAAAACAAGTTAATTATGGTAATTAAAATCTCCCTAAGCAACTTATAAACTTAAGAGTTTAAAAACTCATTGTACAGGAGGATGTTTTTGAAACTAAAAGATGTCAAATGTCCACATTGGCTTTAGATTTCCAACAAATCTAACGGTTAAAATAATGGGGTAAAGGGGACAAAGTTATGGTCAAAAACTATAAAGGGGTTTAAAAAGGCACTTAATAGACATTTTTGAGTTAGGAAAGTGTAAAAGTTAATTGTGAGTTGTTTTTTACTTGAGTCAAATTGAATGAAATTGGTAGGACCAAAATTTATGCAATCAAAATAAATTTATGATTCTGTAAGTCATTTCATGAATGGATTTATGGGGTGAAAGTTATGCCCCCTATAACAATTTATAGTATAGGTAACTTGACAGGGGCAAAATAGACCCTAGGATTATATATTTTTATTGACATGTACTTTTTGACTTAATAAGTAGTTTTGAAAATTTAGAACTCAAAATATGCCTTACATGTACTAGGATATCAAAATGGGAAATTCCAATTTGGTTTAAACTTCCCTTTTAGTGTGAAATTGTATTCACGTTTCAAACTCAAAAAAATATGGAAATCTTAAATTTGAATTTAATGGGGGCCCAAAATACCTAACTAGGTCTTGTACCCCTTAAATACAATGCATTCTTTATGTTTTCACCTTCATGATCTAATTGGGGTTTTGCCCTATCAATTTATACTATTGATCAATATTATAGATTATATTTCCTCATTTTAATTGAGGTTTAATCCTCATGAGACAAAGGATGAAGTTAGTGAGAAGAGTCCCAACCTAATTGGTACTTTTCCCTAAACCAAAGTTAAGCTTTAAAAATTTGGTGATCCCTGACCTCTTCAAGGTTTGATCCCTAGTTAGGTCTACGAGGAATATTATAGGCTCCCCAAGACCTAGTTATTTAAATAACTTGAATTAACACTATAAATTACCAACACTCATCTCTCGACCTAATTGATGAGATTTCCCTAAATATCACTAGACTCATTGATGATGATCTAAATAAGACCTAGTCAAAACAAAAGTTCCATATATCACTAATAACACCCTAATATCAATATTAATATAACTATTTAGGGTTAAAATTCTAATTATAACTAGACATTCCACCCAACCTACACTTAGACTTAGTCTAAGCAAAATTTATTCTTAGAACTAGACCCAACTAACAAAATCTACAAAGATGTAATCAAATCCAAAAATATGATTAGAACTTTGAAGTCATCCTATCCTAGTCATGGATATATTTTTGAAAATAGTCCTAATTAGCAAAGTATTTAAGTGAAAAATATTCACAATACCTATTCAGTATTTAAAATATTGATTAGGTATGAGGACTAAATAGACTTGGAACTGAGACCAAAATGCATGAAAAAACTCCTATAAGGTAAGGAAAATGGAGAATAGGTCTAGATATACCTAATCAAGAGTTGAAATAATAATTATGCTTAGCTACATGGAAAAAATTAATAACCTATAATTAAGTCATAACTAGCAAACAAAAAAACCTTTTTTTACTGATGTAGTAATATTTTTAATGAAGTAGGCGATAGTCAAGACTTACGATATAAACCAAGTGTAAAGTATGAAGGTGACTAAAAGTAGCTTAGTATTTTCATTGGGAAACAAATTTGGGGTTGAAATGGTACATTAATCAAAATGATCCCTAGAGTGGATTGAGATATCCAAACAAGCTTGAGAACACCTATAGTAGAGACCTCACAAGTGGGATTAGTTCCTCAAAAATAATAATCCACTTATATTAAAAAATGAAAATTATCTAGACAAGCATCATTGAAATGTTGGGATAGGCATTGGAAATCTAATTGGCATGAAAATCAAATAAAATCTCTAAATTACCTATAAGTAACTAAGAGAGCTATAAAGCAAGATGGCCAAGTGAACACAAGTGAAAAAAGACTCTATTTCAAGGCCTTATGACTTATATGAAACTTTACCATTTGGACATGGTCCTAATAATGGGATAAGTTTATAAGACTATAATGCCATGGAAAATTATCCCTATATTTGGATAATATAGATAAGAGATAATATAATAATGATTCAAATTTAAATTAGGAGGTTAAGACTCCATTTCATGCTACGTGTTATGTATGAGTTTTTCTCACATAGACAAGGTACTTCTAATGGTGATAGTTTCAAGACCTAGTTTGGTATGAAAATTGAGATGGACCACCAAGTAAACTTAAGAGTGTTAAGGATAATGAGCCATGAGTGCAAGTGGGAATGGATACAAAAGTTAATAGAGGTTCCCTGATTCTTGGAAAAGTTAGGGCATGCTTTACAATCAACAATAAAAATTATTAATAATAATTTCCAATTGTTTAAAATTTGAATTGTATTTTTTTAATAATTATATTTATTATTTTGTGAAGTTAATTTTTTTGGGGTTTTCATTAGGGTTTATTAGATGTTTTCTTTAGGTAATGGATCCATGAAATTTATAATCTAAAATTATCAAAATAAACATTTATATTGTGTATTTGATATCTTTCATGAGATAATTTTAATTTTAATTTCAATGCCCCCTTTCACAATAAACATCAATATAAACCCAAATAATTCCCTAAGGGGAAAAAACATACTTGGAACTATGAATCAAGTTTTCAATCTTGGTGATGTTTCAAGAATAATAGCTCATATTCCCTCCATTTTCCTCCCCTCAATCATGATAAAATAATGTAAAATATGAATAAATCAAAGGTTTTTATTCTTAGATTTTTTTGGTCTATAAATGATGTACACCCTTTGTCCCACAAATGGTGCATGCCATTTGAGGGCTCAAAGTGTGTATTCTATTTTACATAGGGAATAATCCCCTTTCATGAAAAGGGTGTACACCAATTTTCACCCTCATAGGTTGTATTCCCTTTATGAAATAAAGGGGAATATTCCATTTAGGGTTTTTATAAACCCATATCTTACATAAATTATTTTTTTAAAAAGAGTGTTCAACCTTTTTAGGTAATAAAAACATTTCCTTAAAATGACCCCTTTTTTTTCCACCAAATTTGTATATCTACAATATTAGGGGTAATTTTTTGACATTGGAGGCATGTTATTTGTCCCTACCTTAACTTATAACTTGGTGTAATTTTACCCATATATTTTACAGATTTATTAATTTTATATATATATATATATATATATATATATATATATATATATATATATATATATATATATATATATATATATATATATATATAAAATTAATAAATCTGTAAGAGATATGGGTAAAATTACACCAAGTTATAAATTAAGGTAGGGACAAATAACATGCCTCCAATGTCAAAAAATTACCCCTAATATTGTAGATCTACATATATATATATATATATATATATATATATATATATATATATATATATATATATATATATATATGTAGATCTACAATATTAGGGGTAATTTTTTGACATTGGAGGCATGTTATTTGTCCCTACCTTAATTTATAACTTGGTGTAATTTTACCCATATCTCTTACAGATTTATTAATTATATATATATATATATATATATATATATATATATATATATATATATATATATATAATTAATAAATCTGTAAGAGATATGGGTAAAATTACACCAAGTTATAAATTAAGGTAGGGACAAATAACATGCCTCCAATGTCAAAAAATTACCCCTAATATTGTAGATCTACAAATTTGGTGGACAAAAAAAGGGGTCATTTTAAGGAAATGTTTTTATTACATAAAAAGGTTGAACACTCTTTTAAAAAAAATAATTTACGTAAGATATGGGTTTATAAAAACCCTAAATGGAATATTCCCCTTTATCGCATAAAGGGAATACAACCTATAAGGGTGAAAATTGGTGTACACCCTTTTCATGAAAGGGGATTATTCCCTATGTAAAATAGAATACACACTTTGATCCCTCAAATGACATGCACCATTTATGGGACAAAGGGTGTACATCATTTATAGACCAAAAACCCTACCTTAATTTATAACTTGGTGTAATTTTACCCATATCTCTTACAAATTTATTAATTTTATATATATATATATATAGTGCATACAAAGATGACATTGGGGAATATCACTTGGGCCTCACTAACTCATCTTCATATGAGGATACATATATGCATTATTATTTTCATGATGTTATTTATAATATATTATTACACTTACACATATTTTTTTTGATCTATATTTATTATTATTTAGATTTATATGATGATATTTTATGATTCTTATATTTAATTTATATGATTTTTGAATGATTTTCAACCTTTGACTATATGGTTTAATAACATGTGGTGATTTTAACACTTTATTTTGAGAGAAATGATTTAATGAATTTTTTTCAATACCTCACCTCATAATGGGGAAATATATCTATATATTTCAATATTTTAAACATTTAACCACAAATTTCAACATGGAACAACTATTTTAAAGTTTTATCAAAATCAAGTAAAATAAAATAACTGTAAATGGTTGATTCCATTGAACAAGAAGTGGATTAGGTTATCAAAAATACATAAAAAGTGATATCAGTGTCTAGGGATTATCTAAAAAATTATAATACTAATTATAAAAATATTCAAAATGAGTAGAAAAAAGTTTCATTTTCAATTTGTAGAAACATGGTTGAAGTGGAACTAGGTATAACCATTCATATACTCAATATATTATTTGTGTTTTTTATGTTACTAATTTCACCTTGATATAAAATGAATACTTGTTTACAATTGTCTATTATTTTAAATTATGCTCTCTTTTCAAGAAACTATATTATTTGTGTTTTTTATGTTACTAATTTCACCTTGATATAAAATGAATAGTTATTTACAATTGTCCATTATTTTAAATTATGCTCTATTTTCAAGAAACAAAAATGTATATGATTGTAGCTATCTCAAGCATTATTTAGTTCATCCATCATTTCCTAGTTAATTCAGGGTACATTCTTCAATTTATAATTTTAATGGTTTAACAAATGTATAAATTCACTCACATACACATATCAAAGTAGGAGAATTATGTATACATCTAATTATGGTAAAATATATTTTTTCATATTGTAGTGTATCCATTTTGTCAAACTCAGTCTACTTGTGTATTTTTTTTAATGTTTTTATGGAGTTTTTTATCCTACATTAGTATCTCTCTAGCCTTTGCACATTTTAGATATATTCAAAATTCACCAAATTTTTATATATTTAGAATTGAGCCTAATTTATCATTTCCTAGGCCACGTTTCACATTTTGGGACTTTTACTTTGAGGATTGATTTGGTGATATCCTAATCTATATTAAGGTCTATTTGAGACTCAATAATATTTTTGGGTCATTCCACCTTGGCCTAGGTTATCGTGTTACGAATTTATATTATCTCACTTCTTAATTATTCATGTCTTAAACATTTTTATATATACCAAGTCATATTAAATCATTTATCAAGTATTAATAAATTATCACCTATGTTTTTAATGAATAGTTAATACTCTCCTACCTTCAAGTTAGAGCTTGCATTTACAAAAAAAATGATAAAATTGTGATAAAGTATTCCACCTTTATAATTAAATAGTATTCATTTTTTGTGACATCATCCACATATACCAAAGGATGTTTTATGAGAATTTCCATGTAGTTTCATTA
This sequence comes from Torreya grandis, assembly GCA_037957365.1. NCBI lineage: Eukaryota > Viridiplantae > Streptophyta > Pinopsida > Cupressales > Taxaceae > Torreya > Torreya grandis. The sequence goes on along the minus strand of JARHVA010007173.1, from coordinate 563,889 downwards.
CACATCTATGGAAGATAAGGTAAATCCCTTGCATAAGATTCACTTTGAATGGCACACATAATTACATTGCATCTAATTCTAGAATTTGGGATATGTATTTTTATCTCCCTTTAGTTTTACCCTTTTTAATTCATTTGAGTTTCTATGGTGAATTAGGTATAGAGGATAAATAAGAGATAAAATCAGATATTTTACCCATGAATTTAAAAATGCAAAGACATATGAGTTCTTGACATTAACAAATCACCTAGACAAGAACATTTATAATCCATAATAAAATTCAATACATTTTTTGTGCAAAAAAATTAATATTGGGTTAATAGATGTAGGGAAGATTAATTGGTTTAATCTATACTATAGAATACTTAGTGGTAAATTATTCGGTGTTGAATTTATCTTTTGAGTTAGTAATTAATATTTCACATAAAGTTGACTCGTCACTTCCAAACCACTACTAAACTCCTAAAATCCAAAGATTATACCTAATTATTCTTGTTTCATCACTTTTAAAAAAATTATTAATTAATTTCTTGTTCTTATTTCATCACTCTCAAAAAAAAAAAATAATTCATTTCTTGTCCAATTGTTACATTTATTCTTGTTGATTGTTTATGGCCATGAGGATGATCTTAATATTATTTTGAACTATATTTATCTAGAATATCCTTCTGCACTTAGTTTGATCATTTTGTTAGTTTTAAATCAACTTATTCCAATAAAAATATCAAATATTTCCCCAAATATTTGATAATGTTCTCTTGACTATTATTCAAAACACATAAATCTTACCTAGTATGTGTTTAAGAGTATGTTGTTGGGGAATAAGAGATAATTTAAAAATTGAGTAAAAGACCATATTATTTTAAATTTATCAATTATAATAAATGTTCTAGTGGGTTTTGAATTTTAGAATGAGATTCAACATGTGGAAAGCTCCATTGATTATCTTATTTAGAATTCTTAATATATATCCAACTTATTCTTAGGAAATGTATTTTTGAAATTTGGAATGTAGAATATATTTAAAGCAATTTTTTGTGTGTATAAATATTAGAGGATCACATGAAATAATTTTTGGTGAATTTATTGATGGAATAATTATTAATCAAATGTGAAAGATATAGGTAGGATACTTCTTGTTTAAATTTATAATTATTTACTATTTTACATAATTTATAGAATATATAAATTCTTAGATAAAAATATAAACTTTACACAGACACATTTTAAGGGGGTTTTATTTATAAACCATTTTTTTATTAAAAATTTACTCCATTATTATTTAATGAATCTTAATTCTCTATTTTAAATATTCCATTTGGGACATTTGAGTGAAATTTTTATCTATTCAAATCAAGAAGTATTCCTTGAAAATTATTCCCTCCTTTATTTTGGATGAATGTACAAACTTATTTCAAAGATTTCCACTTTTGTCAGTTACTGATGTTGGTCAAGGTTTTGTAGTTAGATTTTACCTGAGCTCTTTGTATTCATTTTGGATACAATTCTTCAGGGAATATTTCTATATTGATTGATCCTTCACAAAACCAATGAGTACAAGACTATTTATATAATTATGTAAGCAATTTGTGAGTTAGATGGTCAAGGCTATCTCATGTGATATCTTGATGATTTTTATCAAATTAACATCCTTCAAAATGTTGGTTAGCTTATATAAAAGTAAGGATATAGTGTATATAAATTAATACTTATCATAAACTCTTACATTGATAAAAATCATCGTTACCTATTATTTAAAATCTATAAGACTTGATTTTCTCCACATTTCCTTTTAAATAATTATTTTGAATAGTAATTAACATTATGTAGATCTTTGTATTATCTAGTTGATAATAGCTTATGTCATGAATATGGGTTTTGGCCCATGTAATATTTAAATCTAGTAGGTGTTAACTTATCCAAAATCTATGTAATATTTGAAGCTAGGGGACATTAGATTTTTAAAAATATAGATTATATTTAAAAATAGTAGGTACTAGTTTCCCTTAAGTCTATATATGAGATGAGGATAGTGGTTGATACCTTCCCTGTAAGTCTTGTTATATTTGAATCTAGTAGGTATTAGATCCTCAGATACCCTTGTTATATTTTAATTTTGATGACACTATCACTTCCTAGTGGTCATTATATGTAGGCTAAATATGGTCAAGAATATAAAAATCCTCTAATAAATGAAAAACTTTAAGAAAATATTAGATCCAACATGTATATACAATATGTCATTTGATAAAGAGATAAGAGGTTATAGACAAAGGTAATGTATAATGAGGGTCATAAATATGTCATGCAATGAATTGACAAACATATACATCCCTAAGATGTAATGATGGAAATAAAAATAGAGATAAATTAATTACATGGTAACTAAGAGTTATCTAATATAAAATTATTTAAACCAAGAGGTGTAAATAAAGCATATGAATAGTGAAAATACAACATACACTATTAAAAATAGTATAATATTATATTATTATAGAATTACATACCACTATAATATATCTACCATAATAAATAAATATAGAGTATAGGGTTAGGAATACCTATATTGGTATGAATTTCCACTTATCATTATCCCCTTGAATTAATTGGCACATTCTGAGACATGTTACAGGTGAATTTTAATATGGAAACAATAATACCTATGTAGCCTTAGTTGGGGACTATGAGAATTAGGTATACTGTAGTAGTTTAAATTATCTTCTTGATATATTAAAATACCCACTAACATTGTTTAAGTGTAATATCTAAATTTACAACTCTTCTTCTTATGACTAAGTGGATTTATGTCCATGATAAAATTAAATTGTATGTACTTAATATTATAAATCATAAAGGAGATCCATAAAATGTGTCTAATAACTTAAAAATTAATTACTCAAACTTATCTCAAATCATCATCTTGATCTAAATAGTATAATTTGTTTAGGTAGACATAATAATATTTTGGCCTAGATGGTGACAACATATAAGGGGAAAATAATTATAGGAAATCATTGATTGGGTTGATGATGTTAGAGAGAAACATGAAATAAACAATAAGAAGAGTAGAAAGGGATAACATGAAATGGGATATGGATAAATGGGGATACAATAGATGATTATTGAATAATATCTCATTAAGCAACACAATATTGATGGACTCCTTAAAACCAAAAACTAAGGGATATTGATGCACTAAGGAGTATTTCAAGATAAATTGTTAGTAAGAAAAATATGATATGTATACATATTCCCACCTAAAGCTCATCACATGTCACAATAGTGTAATGTGGCAAGATGATTTTGGAAACAACATAGTAACATAAAATAAAAATAAATTGTTTAATTAAATGCAATAAATATTAGAGATAAATTGAAGTAAATTAATATCCATATGTACCTTCACTTACCTAGATGGATTTTAATAATGAGAATGATAATGCATGGTTTAAAAATAGCGATATGTAAGTTTGGGTTCATAACATACTAATGTAAAGATAAAAATAAATGCTAAAATAGGTATGATAAGCCTTAAAAAATAGGAGAAAATAAAAAAATTAATGTTTATTATTACCATGAAATTCCTTATAATGCTAGTATTTTAACATTTCTTCCATTTCATTGATAAGTCCTATAGAAAAATATATGTGGCTAACATAAATAATCTAATAAATTATAATCTATTTTTTTTAAATTGAATTTTTTTAATTTAAAATATATAAATATATGATAGGTGATTCACTTGGCTCATTTATATTTGATATTTATGGAGCTCTAGAAAAATATTTATGGGATAGAGAGATGATGGCTAGGGGATTTAGAAAAAAAACACAAGAGGTAACATTAGACAATTTAAAATAATATTAAAGGTATGATATTATTAAATTAAGATATGGGTGGATAGGTTTGATTTAGACAATGGACATCAAGGAGAATTCGTAGTATATAATTTGTCCCATGAAGCATGGAATAGAAAACAATTGTGGATAAAATTAATTTATGTAATAAAATGATTGATAATTAGGTGATTTTTAGGATAAAGTAATAGCCCCCTTTCTTAGATAAATTCATTAACTTGATCAATGAGTTTTTCATAGTTTAAATAAACATGGTTGATGACATATATTCATATGGTTGATGTATTACAATTAAAATGTATGGCCAATTAAATAGGGCTATAAATTTTTAATATATCATAAAATGGTCAATAACTTAATGCAAAAATGATTGATGGAAACATGTCAAAATGGTCATTGTAGTATATAATTAACACATGGACAATGACATACTATTAAAATGATCAATGTAGTTATTTTATACATTTTAATGTAATTTTTGAATTTTTAATGTATTTACTAAGTTTAGTATTTTGAGATATTGTGTGTGATTTATTGGTTTGAATTGTGTAGGGGAAAATATGAATCCAACTATTGTATAATTTTGATGCAACCTAGAATTTAAAATTTATATACATATTTTCAAATGAGGGTAGAGCTTGGATGATTAGTTTACACTTTGGTGGTAATATGGAGATGTGATAACTACCATTAGATATATACCTATTGGTCACTTTTTTTACATTTATGGTATACCCATGTTGATGCATTATAATGGGAAGTGAGTGGCCTAGAGGGGAAGTTGTTATCATGTTAAATAATGGGCATGATATAATATCCACACAAGTACAACCATTATATGCAACATTTTATATTTAGTGTTAGAGAGTAAGGAACATTATTGAATATTCATGAGGTGAGATAAATAATACATGTATACTTACACATTAAAATTATAGGGTTTATATGTATCATTGCCTCTATATATTTGGAAGGATATTTTGGAAATTATGGTGACATTAAAGTCCTATGTCATAATTTTGATATATGGATGCTATTTTTTTACTGTTACATGCTATAAAAATTTAGAGTGGGAAACATTATATAATGTGTGTGTGTGTGTGTGTGTGTGTGTGTAGGGGTTTTTAGTGTACATAATTTACATAAGATATTAAGTAGTTGGATATTTGAAATAGGGCTATCCATTATGTTTTATCATTTTGATATATGATTGGTTCACTATATATCATATGTTATTGGAACCAATAAACATATAATATCATTTTCCTCAAGTTTGGAGAGAGATAAGGGACCTCTAGTTAGATAAAAAAATAGGGTAGTAAAAATTAGATACTACATTAAGGATATTTATATATAAGGATAATGTATGTATGGCTTACATGGTCATCTATAGTTCATACTCATGTATTATCCATGATTACATGTCACTTTACCTAGTGGATAGAGTATCATTTTATTGATAAGTTTTCATGATGGTTTGGATTACCACACCCAACAACACCACTGATCTTGCCACAATATAATATATTATATGTGATAATTCCATAAAGAGATAGAATATATGCACAAAAAGTAAATGTCCTAGTTTTTATACCAAATTTTATTCTATAGACTCAGGAGAGGATACATTTTCTATGGGTATAAGTGATGTTTACAAGAGTATAAGGGCTTGTATAACATATCATATAGGAAACCCCGAAGGCACATGTGAATTTACTATTTAAGAGGGAAAGTAGAGGGGGGACATCAAACATGAATGATATATTTGATATTATGGTGGTTGAGAAGATGTTATTTATTACCTCAAGGAATTATTATTACATATAAGGAATTATTATTACATATATTTTAGATCGGGACCTAGAGAGATATACATAGTTTAGGAAGTTGTGCACATTGCTGATGGTGGTACATAAAAAGTGTTTTTAGGTATCCTTCAAGGTATACCAAAGATATGAAAACTATAATGATTATGTGGTATTTAAATGTCATCTATATTAGGAGACCATATATGAGGATCCTTCACATATAAGTAAAATGAGTTTTCATTTATTTTATCACTATGTTTTCTAGGCATGTAAATAGTCATGTTAGAGGATAATGATGTACGCTGATAGATTTTTGCTATATTTAAATATAATTTTTAATCTTACATTTTTAGATAATACTGAGTTGTGGTGGAATTTTTTGAAGGCTACACATCACTTTTTATCATTCACTGTGCATCCCCAACATAACATGGGAATATTTTTACATCTAATAGTACAATATGTTGGGGATTATATTAGATCATTTAGGATTATTGGATAGGCTAAAAATGTGATACACCAATAAGGATAAGACCCAAGTCTTAATATATTTATTTTATTACTCTTGGGATGATATTTAATAATCATTATATAGGTGATATTATTGTAGTGGTATCTATATAAAGAACATGTTACACATCAAACTATGAAACTAGTAAGCATGGAGAGAGAGCATGGGATTAACACTAAAATTGCATAGATAAAAGTTTTGTTGTTCATGAGATAATTGGAGGCCCAAGGATTAAATTATATGATTTAATACATTAATATATCCCTATAATAGGATGTATAATAATTTAGTGTATCCCCTATCCCATATAAGAATAATAAAGACATATAGTGATGCAGGAGCATCAAGCTATACGACTTCATTTTTTTATGTTTTTGTCAATAAGAGTCAAATTTTGTCAATATTTTCATTAAATTTATGTTAAGGATCCCATAATATACCTATGTTGTCTTATAAGTCATTTTGAGTCATTAGGGTGTGTTATGTAGCTTCTAGGAGTTTTCCCTCCAAAACTAGGAATTTAAAAATTCAAATGTTTAAACTAAGTCAAGGGTGGCCAAAGCATGGTGTAGAGTGGTTAGATGAGGAAATAATTATTTAATAAGGTTTTTAATCCTTTTAAAATTTTTTTTAATTCATAAGGTTATATGTAATGTTTAGTAATGTAACCATCACTCATATGTTGAGTTGTCAAGAAAAGAAGTTTTGTTTTATAACTAACCAAAACAACCAATGTTGGAGTTGGTATAATTGAAAGGTGATAATTTATTTATTTTTTAAGAGATAATATGGATATATATGTCTCCAATAATATATATGAGAACCTGAGAAAGGAAAAAATGTACAAGACTCCTCAAAAATGGTAATTAAGTCTTGTGATGGACCAAACATGTAATGTTTTGATGAATAAAATGAATAAAGAAAGAAAAATTATATAAGTTTATGTTATTAAAAAATAATTTAATTATTATGAATCATAAATTATCCTTGAAGGATATTCAAGCCATGTATATGTTGAATTTTGTGTGGAGTTGCAGGTTGTTAGTTGGTTAATGGTGACAATCAAGAACTAGTTGTATGTCATAGTCTTAAAAAGAAGGTATTTGAGTGTTTTGATATAGGTTAGTAGGATGAATTTAATTATGAAATTTATATATACATATTTTTAAATTTAATATACCTTTAAGTGGTTGTGATAACCTATAAAAATGGATAAAGTCAAGTAAAGACCCCTATTTTAAGACTTTGTATACACTATGTCATTATAAGGGTATGGAAGCAAGTTTATTATTTCTTGAGGTATATAAGATAAGAAGATTGTAAATGATGATATATTTAAAAGTAAATGTTTTAGGATGAGGTTTATTATGTTATTTAATAAATTTTTTTCTATAAATGTTCATGGATCAGTTAGTATGATTTACAACATAATAGATACCCTGTGACATAGTAGAAAAAACCGTAGGTTGACAGTCTAACACTAAGTTATGAGTAAATGTGCTTGATGGAAGTGATATTTAATTAATTTGATATGGATTGGAATGATAATGTGATCATTTAATATTATTGGTAGATTAATACTACCATGGAGATGGAGTGACCAAACAAACCCTCAGAATTCTAGTATGCCCTATTTTTGACACATGTAGTTTATGAGGAAGAATTGTTTATGCCTAAAGAATAAAATGTATAATGAATTGATTAAATTTTTAATTTTGGGGAGATAAATAGGGTGTGAGAATAATTTTTTAGATAATTAAACTCCTTTTAAGGTAAACTATCCATCTATAACTTTGTACAGTCAACTAGAGGTATGTTCCTCTATATCTTTGTTGTTTTGAGCATGAAATGGATGGAATAAATATCCTAACCTATTGAATAGTGTGTATGAAATTTAAATAGACATAAATATGGTATTTTATTCTTTTTATACTTATTAAAACTCAATAAATTTAATTTAATATCCTCTCAACCTACACAGTTAGGGTATTAAAGCAACCTAGCGTTTCAAACAAGAAAACCCTATAACTTTTGATGTAACCATCCAAATGAATTGAAACTTCATAATAAGACTTGTTTTATTGTGAGTATAGATAATATGTTGTTTTTGGTATGGTTAAAATTTTTACAATATGTATTTGGTGATTGTGGGTTTAAATAGTGCTAACTAGGCCTAATTAAGGGGTGGTTTGTAGAGGAAGTGTGGTATAGGTTTGGGGTTAGGACATGATATTTTATATAGAATTATGAGGAGATAAAGGGTGACTGTATTCATATAAAATTATAAAATTATTAAATTTAACATAGATAATGAAACTCAACCCATAGGTCCCTCTTGCTTTCTCTTATGACCCTCATAGGCATCTTTTCATTGATTCCAGTCATCTATAACCTTTTAGATTTGATCCCAACTAAGATAGACTCTTATTTATATGATATATCAATCCCTATAGGTATTTTATACTCAATATAATAGTATCACACTAGGAATACAACATTTGTGCCACTCATATCCACTTGATGGCCCCAACGGTCAATTTATTCTAGTTCACTATCCTTCTCCTTATCGGCCTATCATGAGTACATTCAACCCATGAAAAATAGATCCCTATAAAATCCCATTCAAAGATTATTTGGAAAGGGTTGGAAAATTATCACTAAGGAATCAAGAATACAAGCAAGACTACTCAAGTAATCTTCCTTATTCTCTATATATAGCCAACAAACAAAATTACAAGCTTATTAAAATCCATACACCAGTCCCTAACCACCTCAAGAACATCTAATTTTGAATTTTGAATATTCATACACACAATTTCATAAAGCACATCAAGTGGGAGAACTATATATGTTTTGATCCCTCTTCAGGGTACTGGTATGTAGGCAACATGCCCACACAAGGGGTGTAGATCCATGTCTGGTGAATATTACACATACTAACACCTCCCCTCTTGATAAAAATTGGTCAAACAATAATGGAAGATAGGGTTTGAAGAGAAAAAATAATCTACAAGGATCTCTATAGACTTTCAACTGCTAAAACTTCATGGATAGGGTCACATAGACTTGGCGAACAAAATCTAGAAAGCTCAGGTCCTCAAGACAATAATGGAAGATGTGGACTACAATATCAATTCAACTATTGTCTAGTTCTAGCACTCCTATCTAATCAAAAAATGAATTTTAGATATTAGTTTGTGATAGTGTCCCAATTTTGTATAGTGAATTCCAGCCTCTATCTCAATTAGATCAATCAGTTTCTAGCTAATTCTTACTTCCTTCCCTTTATTACTATTTTAATAAAAGTTTGAATTATAATAAAATTTCACAAATTAGTATCTTAATTATTAAATATTTATTTATTGATTTTACTACTCAGACCCTTTAACTAAATTAGGAATAATACACCAATATTCATAAAACTGTTAAATCATTTAGTGAACCTGACATGAATCAAAGTTATAAGGGGACCCCACACTCATTTCTACTTCAGATATTTTAGAGAAATTACACCATATATAGCTTTTAGATGCATGATTTCACCATTTCCATCATGTTTCATGATCATGCATGATTCCTCTCCTTGATACAGGACATCATGATAGGGAGTCTCACATGAGACTCATCGGTTAGTATCATCCTTTCCTAGCTTACTTGTACATAGTTTCTTATACTTGATTGTACCTAATGTAATAGAAAATTAAAAAATATAAAAACATGAAAATAATTCAAAAACACTATAAACATTTTGATAGTATGCATCATCCATGCTTTACATTTCTACTACTATGTTAGACTTATTTTGTTGTTCTATGTTATTATTTGTCAATTTATCTACATTACCATACTGCACTTGATCTTATATGAGTGTGTGTATTAATATCTATCTCCTTTATTACTTCACTCTACCCATTGAGGGGGAATCTTACTTATACATCAAGACATACATCGATATACATACCCACTATGGTCATCTTCTATATGACTACACCATCCAAATTAGTCATTCCTACTACACACACTATAGTTATCATGATGATGCACATTATTTAATAGCTTACATAGATTACTCTATCGACACTGACTATTACATAGCACTTGTGTGTTTCCTAACATATAGCTAGTCTTGTACTAACATGTCTTGCATAGTTTCCATCTTGCTTTGATTAGTTAGATGAGATTGTATTTCTATTAATTACATGATTTACTCTTTTGCTTAACATAGCTATATTATTTGTATTTTTTCAATTCTTGTTTTGTCTCTTAATTGTGCTTAAGGACATTTGCCAATGTCTTTTTCTTCTATTCATGTGTGTGCCTTTTGACATTTGCCAATGTCCCATATCTTTACTCTTCTATGTCATTGTGGACCTCATGCCAACCCTTGCTTGTTTCAATTGTATGTGTATGTATAATTTGAACATGCCTTGTATGATTGCTTTCCATTCTGAGTGATATGTACCCATGTCCCTTTTTTGTGTGGCCCCTTAGCCACCCTTGTATGCTTCTTTCCTTGTGTGCTTGTTGCTTATTTAATTTTCATTTTTTGCAATTCCATGATCCATATCATGCATTTATCTTACTTTCTTAGATGCCATTATTAACATGATTATCCATCCATCCAACTAACAACTAACAAAAATTTCATTTCTAGTTCAATACATTGCACATGTTATTGCATTTTTATATCCATCTTAGCATAACCTTGTTAATCTAACAATCTCTCAATACAAATAATGCTATATATTGAGATATTTTGTTGATTATCATTACTATATCATATATCTTTTCATCATAACATAGTTATAGGGGTATTTCTTCTAATAAAAAGCATTGTAGGGTCTTCATTCCTACCCTCAGAAGAGGGAGAAACAAATAGGATTTTTATCTCAAATATCAGATCTCCTAACAATAAAAAATATAGCATTTATCACACCTAGAATAACAACCAAAATTCAAAATAGTCAAAATATACTAGGCAGATAGTGACAATATCAGAATAGTTACCAAATTTCACCTAGGATAATAAAACCCAGCTTGGACTACAATTTTGGTGCCATTAGTGTCCACTTTTGGTGCTCCTATCCAAATAACAAAAAAATAGAGGTTTTAGAAGTAGCTAGAAAAATAGGTTCAACTATAATTTTACATAGCTAGAACAACTTAAAATTGGTAGTTTTTAGTACACTTTCACTTAGGGAATCTAGATATAGGGGAATTATGCATGGCATGATATCTCTCACCTCTATTTTTAGATACATAAGTTGATATGACTTCAAAATTAGAATCCATGTTTCAAACACTAATGATTAGGGGTAATGTGCATGGCATATTTATTTTTTTTCTTTTTGAGTTCAATATTAAACAGGGATTTTTAGTAGTTACGTGCCTTATTCCATCTAAAAATGGTTGGCATCATTTTGGAATGGATTTCATATAAGCCTAAATTCCACATTCATGAGTTCCTGAGTGGCTTTCATATAAGCCTAGTACACCGGTTCATAGTGGCTTTTATATAAGCCTAATCTCCATCTTTTAGAGTGGCTAAGAGTGGCCTAGTTTCCAAAATACATTTGGATATCCATGAAAAAAAATTTAGATCATATTATATTCATGGGATTCAATATCCATCTCACATGACACACATCTCATACTGGTATTAGTTCATATCTTTACTTCATGAGGTAATGATGGAGCCAAAGGACTAGCTAGATTTTTTATTATTGATCCATCTACCCAAAATGATTGGACACATAGTCTAAATATTGATTAAAACACACATGACCACATAGCTTCACTTGGTGGATGATGATGGAGCAAAAGGGATAACCTTTGAATTATTGAGACACTCTCATGTAATTGAGCACTTAGCTCTATTCATGATATTCCTCTTGGTATAACATCATATAACATTACTCAGCATCACTCAACATAACAATAGGTTTTATATTGGTTTATGTACCTGGTGAGGTGTATTCATTCTTTAATCTTCCTCTTTATCTTACCTAGATTTATACATTCTTATTTTAGATATAGTGTATCTATTCTTTGTTTTGTTTTGTAAATTCATACTTCAAGTGTGCTCTCTACACACACCTAGCATCACACAACCTCATGAGCTTCACCATTACAGGTAAGTTTAGGTATGCTTTTTATTTTTCCTTTATCCTAGTATTTCACTTTGTTGCATCATTATAATAAGGGGGGGAAATATATTTATATAAAATGTGAAAAATGGTAACTTGAGCATGGATAATGACACCTAACCCATAGGTATCTCTTGCTTGCTCTCATGATGCTCAAGCATCTTTTCACTAATTCTCAATCATCCATAGCCTTCTAGACTTGACCCTAACTAAGCCAAAATAATCTTTCCATGATAGATAAATCCTCTCAAGTCTTATCTACTCAAGATAATAGTGTCACACTAGGACTACAACACTGGTGCCACTCATGTCTACTTTCAGTGCTATTTTCCAAGTCTATTTCTATCCCTAATAGTCAATTTCTTATAGTTCTACATCCTTTTCCTTGTTGTCCTATTGCAAGTACATTCAACCCATGACCAATAGATACCTATAAAATACCATTCAAAGATCATTTGGAAAAGGTTGATAAATTATCACTAAGCAAACAAGAATACAAACAAGACTACTGAAACAATATTTTATATTCTTTGCATATAGGTAGCCAACACACTTACAAGCTTATTAAAACATTTACACCAATCCCTATCAACTTCAAGCATATCTAATTTATCATTTTGCATCTTCATACACATAATTTATTAAAGTAAATCAAGTAGAACAACTACATATGGCTTTATCCCTCTTTGAAGTATTGGTATGTAGGTAGTGTGCTCACATAAGGGGTGTGGATCCATGTCTAGTGAATATTACACACACTAACCCCCCTTATTGCTCAAAATTGGTGAAAGCATAGTGGAAGATAGGGATTGAAGATAAAATATAATCTTTAGGGAAATGTATAGACTTCTACCTACTGAAACTTCATGAATAAGGTCATATAGACCTGATGAACAAAACCTAAAAAGCTCAGATCCTTAGGATAATAGTGGTAGAGGTGGACTACAACATCAATGACACTCTTATTTAGTTTCAGTGCTCTTGTCCAATCCAAAAATTAAGTTTAGATTTTATTTTGTGATAGTGTCACATTCTTGCATAATGATTTCAATCCTCTGTCTCAGTCGAATCAATGTCCATATATGTCTTGTTTTCTTCCACATATTATTATTTTTTAAAAAGTTTGAATTGCAATCAAATTTCACAAGTTAGTAGCTTAATAATTACATATTTATTTACTAATTTTAATACATAGAACTTTTAAATAAATTAGGATTAATACACCAATAATCCCAAAATTGTTAAATCAATGACCATAAATGGTGTTTGATATTTATGTTAATTGATACATTTCTCAAACCATAAGGAAATGCATAAAAAAGGCTACAAGCCTAGCATAGCCTTTATGAGCTTGGGGTAAATAATTTAATGAATATTTGGGATTTAAAAAATTAAAGGGGTCAAGACATATTTAATATGATCATATAAGATCATTTATGATAATATGTCACATTCCTAAGAGCTACCTCAAATATTGATGTTTGAAACCTATAAAGTATGCCTAATGGAAAGCCAATGAGAGAATTGAATGATAAAGAGAGACCAATGTTATGAAATTAGTTATGAGTTAATTTTAGTGACATGAGAGATGTCTAATGAGTCTAATAAGTGTATCTAAAGTTTACAAGGGATAGGTACAAAGTGAAGGAGGCTATTAACCTCAAAGGCAAATGAAAGAAATCAGATGGCATATTGTAGATAAAGTGAAGAATTGAATGAGATATTTTACTATACTAGAGCTAGGATTAGATGAATTGGAGACTTATTCCTAATACCTATACATAGTTTGGTATCATATCAAGGTAAACTCTTAGTTTGTATTTTTTGTGAGTTGTTCAAGTTTGTTGATCTGAGATAAATAAGATATGCTATGAGGTATGCATGAGATAGCACTTATAGGATATTGTGGGAGAATAAAATGTTTTAGGTGTGATATATTGATATTAATACAAAGGTATATTATATTTATAAAGAGAGAAATAAAAGCTCCAAATTCCTATGAGAAGGACTAGAATCTAGTTAATAAAGGACTAGAGAAGATAGTTTGAAGAGAGCATTGGAGCTCAAGAAGAGAGAAGAGTAAAGAATCCAAGAGAGAGTCAAGAAGGATAAGGAGAGGTAATAGGTAGATGAATACAATAAGATTAAAGATACAATATAGGTCTAAGAGGCAAGATTGATAAGGTTTCTAAGAATAAGGTTTAGATAGGCCTAGAAAGAAAAGAAAAGTGAGAAGATAGATGTAGAGAGAGAAGTAGAAGACATGAGAAGATATTTGAAGTAGAGTATTGAGAATATAGAGATCATGGTGAAGATATTTAAAGGAAAAAAAAGAAAATGGATTAGATTTAATGTAAGTAAAAGGGTGAAGTGGTGACAAAAGTCACTTGTAAGAGAGATAAGACACAAGATGAGTGTCTTAAGAGATGAAAAGAAGAAAGAGAAGATAGGCCATGAAGGCATGAGGAGTGAGATGTTTCCAAGTGAGAAACATGATAGATAGATAGATAGATAGATAAATAGATAGATAGATAGATAGATAGATAGATAGATAGATAGATAGATAGATAGATAGATAGATAGATAGATAGATAGATAGATAGATAGAGAAGATATTTATCATATGGGATAATAATAAGAAGATATAAGTTGTAAGAGGAGCACTTGAGAGTGAAGATAAGAAGAAGAGATGGAAAATGTCTATGCAAAATACATTCAATGAGACTATATGGTCTCTTAAATTATATGCTAACATTGATTTTAAGCTTGTGTAGGTAGGTATGAGGAAATGTTTAGTGAAGGCCAAGTATAATGTCTAAAATATAGTGAAGGATGGGACAAAAAAATCACCCATCAAGTGGAAAGAGGATGACAAATAAATAGAACCTCTTGTACAAGACAAAGAGGAAGAAAAAGAGGAATACTATGATGAATTTCCAAGTATAGTAGTTGAAAAAAAAGAGATAGTTCATCAAGAATACATGAAGGTCACCCATGAGGACTATAGACACTAGAAAACTACACATATGGTCCTAGTCATCGCAATACCTTTGGTTTTTCTTGAACTTCTATCGATTACACATATAAGTTTGAAAAACATACCTAGCCTAACCTACTTACCTAATATATGATCAAGTTAGTCACTTGTATAGCTTAACTAACCTTTTTACCCATTTTATGCTATATTTTTCCTAGGTTCTCAACTGATGATGATCAGGGTGATCGGTGATGGTCACCCTAACTGGAGATGATTAGGTTAGATAACCTAGAATTAGTATGTAACCGACATGTAAACCAAAACATTGATTTTATAATTATGGTAGTATAAATATGGTTGTCAACCATTTGCATGGATGACTTATATTTATAATTCTTCTTCAAGTCTAGTTTGGAAACCACTTCCACCTTTTGCTTATGCCTATAGTAGAAAGAGGCCTGGGAGGTCAAACCATCTGCAATTGTTATCAAGAGCTATTTTTATCTATAATCTATTTTTGTAGGTTAATAAGGTCAATTTTCATTATAAAGTGCTATAATCCATCACATATGGAGCCTACTTTCCATCGAATCTCCACTACGATCCCAAGTACTGTTACGCTACTAGAATCAACCCATATTCCACCAATAGGTAAATCTAAATTAACCACCCACAAAATAACTTATGGTAAGACACATATTCATTTTGTTACATTATTTTACTAGGTTGTCATGCCAAACCTAAGCTATGTCCTAGAATCTACTTTCTATATCTCATCAATTAACAAACCCAAACGTCAATTTCACTTCCAGATTCATTAACAAGTAATCAATGATGGTTACCTCATCGATGATGGTTACCCTCAACTGGTGATGATTACCTGATCAATGGTGGTTACCCTTAAATGGTGATGGTTTCATGACCGACGATGGTCACCTATGGAACTAAAAATCAAAAAGATAATTTGAACCACTTACACCCAACCAAATTTACTTTTCTATGTTCTTATCTAGTAATAGGCCCCTTTCAAATTTTTTGAGCCATGCCTCAACTTGTTATCACTAGTACTAATTAGTTTATCACTAATTATATCATTTATAGTCTCTTTTTTTAACAATATTTTATTGTATTCAATTTTAGTAATCTTTGGTTATTGAAGCAAGTATCTTTTAATATTATCAACTTGATTATTTAAAAAAGGTGGATTGACAACCCTTATGGAAGCTATCACTTCTAGGATCTAACTCCCACTAGGAAATCCACCCAACTATCTATCTAATAAATAATTTTTCTTCATTTTTTTCTTATTTTTATGTTATCCTCCCAAGCTAAAGAGGGGCTCTCACAATATTCTGATTCAATGCATGCACAAACAAATAGGTATTCCTACCATAACCCATATTGAGTTTCTTTTCTCTCTTTCTTTAAAAATTAAGTGAAAATTTACATGAAACATTATAGGCCTCACCCTTCCACTTTTCTTATAATGTAAACCCATTTCAACATATGTCACCCACTACACTTGATTACATCGGCACATTTATTAGATGATGTGCTAGTCCTTCCTAGATCACAACTAGTTAGACCACCAAATTTAGCAATCTCAACTACCACTATACCTAGGCCAAGACCATCCACCTGAACCACCTTACCCAAGTTATCTCTCACCCAGTTTATTACCACCCACACACCCATCTTACCAACCAAAAATATGAGCCCAAAACCTTCCTTACCTCTAAAAAAATCCTATACAACCATTCTCTAAAGGTTAGTACATACCTCCTACCTCACATTACCTCCCATCAAACATTTTTATCCTTTTAGTTTGAAGCCAACCTGGTATAATGATAATCAAATCTGCTCTTATCATAAGACACCTAAACATGACATGGAGAATTGTAAATATATCCAAGACATTATCCACCAACTCTATGATGAGTATGATCTATTTGTATATGACCTTCCATCCATACCTCCACCATTACACCCAAAAACTAGCCACCAACAAGTTCCTAACCCCCCACTCTCACCTCAGAGTGATGGAGAATCTACCCAACCCACTATCATACCTTCCTCCTCTATACATACCATTAATGTGATCACACAATCATAACAAAAGGATAAAGGGAAGGCTAAGGTGTCCATTCTAGGGACATGAACATTAACTAACCTTAAACCAAACCTAATCCAAACCTCCACGCTTAAAGCTAATCCCAAAGTTACTATCTTAGGAACATTAGAGGCTAACCCCTCTAAATCTATTCAGAGAGTCATCATTAAGCATCTCCATTAGACCTCCACTAAAATGAGCCTCTATGAGCTCATTTCCACCTCACCTCACCATCGTTAGGCCATGATAGAGGCAATATAGGCCATTGAAGTCAAACTAAGAGATTCCCAACCCATAGAGTCCTTCATTAGTGCTCTCCAACTCTCTACCCTTATTACATTTAAGGAGTTAGAAATACCATCTATCCATGTTGAAGACCCAAATCCACCTATTTTTATTATATCCTACATCAACCAAACTTGCATCAAATGGGTTATGATCAATGGGGGGGCTAGTATCAACATCATCTCTTCTCTCTTTATTATGTTTTCCACCTTAATCCCAAAAAAATTATTTTTGGGGTCTTGTCAGGAAAAATTCTTGGCTTCATCATTTCCCTTTGAGGAATTGAAGTTGAGCCAGACAAAATTAAAACCATCTTCAAGATGTTACTACCAGTAAACCTTAAACAACTCCACAACTTGTAGGGGAAACTTTAATCCATTCATCACTTCATATCTTATCTCTCTGATTGGTGTCAACCCTTCCACCACCTCTTTAAAAAGGATGTCTCATTCAAGTGGAATGGTTATTATCAGAAGGCCTTTGATGCACTTAAAGAGTACCTACTATCTCCACCTATCCTTACACCTCTTAAGGATGGCCATCCTTTCTACATCTATATCTTTGCCATAGACCAGTCCCTAGGGGTAATGCTTTCCCATCAAGATGAATAACACAAAGATAAATCCATCTATTTCATTAGCCACATACTTGTAAAATATGAGACTTGGTACACACATACCAAGAAACTATGTTTGGCCCTAATCTTCATCGCCACCAAACTTCACTACTACATTCTTAACCATAAAACTTTTGTCATAACCAATACCAACTCCATCAAATACATGCACACCAAAATATACTAGAACTAGTGTATGGATAAGTGGATCATGATTTTAGCTAAGTTTGACCTCAAGTTCCTCCAACAAAAATCAAGAAAGGGGCAATTAATTACCAACCAACTAGCTGAGGCACACCTACAAAACATCCAATCTCCCCCTCTATAATTTCTAGATGAGTCAATCGTAAGTTTATCTCAAGTAAATTTCACTAATTAGGTAACCATGTATTTTAAAGGTTTCAAATGTCAACATGGTGGGGGAGTTGATATTATCCTTGTCCCCTATATTAGTGAACCACTTCTTTTGTCATTTAAACTTGACTTTGAATACATAAATAATGTGGCTGAGTATGAATCCCTAGTAATATACCTCCAAAATGCCCTAGCCTTAAGAGTTAAAACAATCAATATCTTTGGAAACTCCTAGCTTGTGGTCAACCAAATCAACAAAATTTATGAGTGTAAGAATGAAATGATGTAATTATATAGATAAATCATCACAAAACTCTTAGCCTCATTCGAACACTACCATATCCAAACCACCCCTTAGTCTACCAATAAGTTTTCTAATACCATGGCTTCTCTTACCTCTCAAATCTTATCATCATCATTAGACTCCAAACTATCAGTCATTATCCATCACCTCATTGAACCATCCTACACCAAATCAAACACTCCAACCATCTCTAGTGTGGGGGAAATTTTACTTAATCTTTGGTATCATCAAACCATTGGTTACCTTTACCTTGGCATAGTTCCCTCTAGCCTCTCTAATAATACTCATTGAGATTTTGTTCAAATACCTCTTTCTATACCATTTTAGGAGGAATTCTTTACAAACGAGGCTTGGATGACCTCTTATTCCATTGTCTCTATGGTCTAGAACTCTCTCATGCCATCAAAGAGAAATATGATGGTATGTATGGGGGTCACTTTACTGTCCTTGCTATGGCCAAGTGTATCCTTTGCCTAGGTTATTATTAGCCTACCATTAACCAAGATTATTATGATTATGAAAGAAAGTGTGTCAAATGTCAATAACATGCTAATTTACCTCATTCTCCTATGAATAGTCTTCATGTTTATGTAGACTTTTGGCCCTTTTCATAATGGGGTATAGATCTTATCAGTGAAATCAACCCCCACTCTTAATAATGACATGATTATATCACTACCACAACTAAATATTTCACCAAATGGTTGAAGGTTATTCGCCTTATATTGATAAAATCTAAAAAGATTATTGAATTCATCACCCATGATATCATCTATTATTTTAGTGTTCCCCATAAGCTCATCACCAATAATGGTAAATTCTTCAAAAATAAATAAGTTCAAGGCCTTTGTGATGTATTTGGTATTAAGGTTATCTTTTCATCACCTTATGACCACAAGCAAATGGATAAGGTGAAGCCTATAAGAAAACCCTTAACAACATGCTTACAAAAATGGTCAATGCCTTAGGTTAGGATTGACACTTGCACATCCCCTTCACCCTATGAGTATATCATACTAAAATCTAAACCCTTATTGGTGTTACATCCTTTTCTCTCATCTTTGGAGCTAAGGTTATCTTTCCTCTTGAAATTTGAATACCTTCTCTTTGCATATCTTTGTGAGACCTCATTTTAGAATATGATTATCATCAAGAACATTTATCCCAACTCAAGCTACTTGATGAGCATCATTTAGCCACTCTTTCCCATCTTTATTTTTATCAAGATTGAATTTAAGTGAACCTATAACAAACACTTGAAAATTTGAGAATTCAACATTAGATATCTTGTCTTCAAGGAAAGCCAACATGTTAATAATATGGAGAAAAGAAAAAGGGGAAATTTTATTTTAATTAGCTTGGACCCTACATCATTACCCATAAGTATGGATGAATAGATTATCATTTGTCCTATCTCAAAGGAAAACCAAAACCTGAGCCTCTCAATGCTTCACATCTACACCCATTTTATTTTTAGATAGGGATCACAATCATCATTTGTATAACATAAGCTTATCGCCTACAAGCTACATTCAATTCCCTCTTTTTAGGGGCAACTAACTAAAATGGAAACATGTGATTATCCATCAAAATTATATCCTAATATTTAACTATGGATACCATGACTCTATCCATGGCATAATTCTCATAGTACTTCCCATCTCTTTGAGATCAGTTCCTATGGTCATTGTCACCTATACCTCTCTTTCACCTACTAAACCTTCATGTCAGCTTATTTTTGCCTTCATAAAGTTAATCCATTGAGTATGTATGAACATGTCTATGTGAAGCAAACTCAAATAAATAAAAAATATATAAAATATCAAAAACAAATCATGGGTCATTCTTAGCATTCATAAATTGTTCCCTTGAAGGACATGTGTTAAAAATCAATTGTAATTGCCAAATCTAAGGTGGATTACTTGCTTGAAATATAGTTATCAAAAGATTTTGAGCTAAACACATACACTTAAATCATTCCCTTTAAAGATGGATAAATAAGATAGTTGACAAAGCTAACAATTTCTTGGAAGATTCCCACATTGATCAACTTCCTTGACCCTCAAGAAAACAACATAAGTAAAATAAAAAAATATAGTAAATAGATGTTGAAACCCATAATCAACTTTCATTAAAATAAATAATCTTGGAAATCCATAATCGGTTCTCCTTAGTATACTTCTCACATTGATCAATCTACACTTTATATATAGATATAGACTTATTTATACTACCTCTTTTGACACCTATAGAAAAGGCATACTAGTCTCGCTAATGATTCCAATTTCACCCATTCTCCCTCCACATATCATATACACAATACTATGAGCTTACTTGACCTAATGTTATCAGGATCCCTATCTATTAATCTAAGCATGCTAATGTGAATCATCTAAAAGGCTCATTTTCACTAAGCAAATCTAATTATGGGTTTCATGTCAATCCTTACCAATAAAAAGGCATCACATTCTTATTCTTATCTTTTATTATTTTATGTAAGCCTATCACTATGAACATGAACAATAAACATCAAATCAAAATCATGAACATCATGAGCTATTTCAAAAAGAAGCAACATGTCAAAATGCATCAAACTTTCTCTCAACAAAATATACATCTCACTACATCAGTGTGTAGGCTAATATCAATATAATGCACCAAAATCACATATCCAAGCATAATCATGGGCCCCCACTGGCCCCAACTAGCCCTATACCACTACCACTAGCCCCATCTAGTCATACACCTATACCTATACCTAATGGTGACTCCCCTAAATCCCCTTCTTGTCTAACCATGGTTACCCATTGGCTTAGAGTAGTTATTTTCACCCCTCTAGTCAAACTAGTTATATACTATGCATATCTCATGGCCTAGGGTAATTGATCTAGCACCATGGCCTCATTATATCTAAGCTCCTATTTAGTGGCTAAGTAGCATTCTCTAGACATTAAATCAAGTGTTCTTGTAGATACCCTTATCCCTATAAGAGATGCCTTTCTAACATCCCACTCACTTGTAATTATGGCAAGGGAAGTTTATGCTCGATCTCTCTCAGCTCTCAAAGACTGCACCTATCTTGGTAGGGTGGCCACCTATCCTTATAATGTAACCACCTATCCTTGTAAACAAATAACTTGGGCATGTGTTTTTGCAAGTGTTTTCTACTACCTATCCATCTCCCTATACCTAAGCTAGTGCCTAGGTTGGATCTACATCCATGGGTTATTGACCCCATCACCCCATCCAAAGTCCATTATAGCATACCTACCCTAGTACCAAGATACATAACCATCATCAATCCCTACATCATCAATAGGATCCCTCACTAATAACTACTAACAAATCAAGCATAACCTCTTATGGCTGGGGTGTGTGTAACATAAACTCTACCTCCTCTTTCTTGTACTTAGGGAAATTAGGTGGCATCCGTTGAACAAGCCCAAACTATTTCCAAACACAATCAAATGGGAGAAGCTCATCCTCACCCTCCTTGCATCCATATATCCACCACTAAGTCTACAAACATAGGGTGTGATTATCTAAGCCCTACCTACTATGGCTACCCAATGTAGGGCCTCCATATCATAGCCCCAACTACCAAGCCATCTAATGCCCCTTATAACCACTCAATGTCTCTAGCTCCTCAACCTTCCCCTATCATAGATCTACCTCTCTTTTATCATAAGAAGCCCACTATATAATATATTATGATACAACCCTCTATAGGTAATCCCATGGGCCTCAGTACCTAAATATTCTCAAAGGCCCAATAGTGAAGATTAAAAATAACACTAATCCCATACCACCTATGGTGTCTAAAACCCTAGAGCTCCTAGTATATATATACTAATAAAACTAGGGCCTAGCTTAATATAATCCTCCCTAATAACATCTCAACTAACACACCTAATAAATCCATAGTAAACTACCCTCTATATGAGTCGGGTATCATAAAGTACATCAATTCCATCATCACCATCATCATCATCATCATGATCAAGCATATGTCTGTTGGAGCCATCTAGTATAACTGGTCATAGCTGAACCCACCTATATGGTACCATGCTTGAGCATGATCATCACCATAGATCATCCCCATCAGGTCATATACCTCATCACCCTCTATCTGATATACTCTTCAACTTATATTTGTAGATTCATGATCCTATGAACATACTATGATAGGATGGTGATATATCTAGTTAATATCCAAAATGTGTTCATCATGGGGTCCCATCTCTCAATGATCATGATGATCATCACAATGTCTTATGTAGATATTGATAATGTCACATCTCACTTAATCCTACATCTTCCATTTTCCACCACTCCTCTACAATCATGGCATCTTCAACCTTGGTAAAGAGCAATTGCACCTGCTCTCTTAGCCTAATATGGTCTCTAGCCTATAAAAATAACATATGACACTATATTTTATTATTTTACCTAACACTAAGTAGTAAATTTTTACCTACCCTTACCCTACCCCATTTCTATCTTACCCCATCACCTAGACCAGATATCGACCTACCCTAACTAAGCCAACCCATAACACTCACCTACCAATCCAACCCATTCCCCCAAAACACATATGCTTACACATCTATCTTAACCACACAATACAAAAATTAGCCTTCTAAATTCCATCATTCATAAGGTGTGAACCCATACCCTCAACCATAGATGGTTCCTTAACCATCATCGATCACCTAGGGATGGTTGGCACCTTAGGTTTGATCAGTGATGGTCAAGTTGAACCATTTATGATCACTATCTCCACCCTAGTGGTAGATACTCAAACCCTATAACTCCTACTAAAACCTAAACCAAGCACCTAAACATTCTAAATAAACTTCATACACACTCATCCATATTCCCATAACCCAACCCTAAACCCATTTGCAAATCAAAAACTTCCCTAAACCTAATTAGCTTGGATTTTATTCTCAAACAAACCCCACCTATAACTTCCACAATGAGCTTACAATATCACAATCCCTAACAAATCTTAAAACCTACCTTAACTACTAATTTAATCACATCCCCTATCTTATTCTAGGAAGGTTAATGTGGATACATGCCTCATCCAATTACTCAATCATCTATTTGACCTATCTCCATACTCTTGATCCTTGCTTGACAACTACACCACTATCTAACTTCCACCTTTGCAGCCCTTAGCCCACCATGTGTAAAAATCACCACAATTTTCTAGAGAAAAAGCAAAAAAGTCTAAATGAGTGAAAATGACACTCAATTTTTACTTTTACCCTAGTTGTTTTAAGGGTTTTACCTTAACCAGTGCCAGTCAACCCTTGGAGTATTCCCCTACCATCACCGATCAGGGTCTCCACCTCACTTTTTTAGCACCTACCAACAACCAACCTAGATGCTTAACCATATCTTTCCTAAATGAGAATAAATACATTTGCCATGAAGTTTTGTTATATATTGATCTACATAACTATGTAGGTAGTATCCATGTGACTTGTGCACATGGATTCAACTCAACCATGACCACCAACCCAATAACCTCGTCACATCACCAATTTTTTATTTTGGCCTATCTAGCATGCAAGTTTATGACACTTTTTTTCCTAGTCCCTTGACCATAGAAATAACATTTCCATGTCAACTTTTTATATTTTGTGCCACCTCCAAACACCAACTTAATTATTTCTCAATGGGAGAACTTTGTCCTTAGATACGCATGATATTTAACCTATTTGTGTTTTCCCTAAGAGTACTTCCTACCTTAGATACCCACTAAGAACATGAAACCTATTTAGGTGACTTACATTTATGAGTGTTCTTAGCCACCACACCTTTAGGTGATCACATAATTTACTTGTCACTTGTTCTCCTTAGCACTAACCTTACTTTTTACCATCATTGGAAATTTTAGTATTTTTTATGATCTTAGCTATCATACCATTTTTTTACATTTTGTGCATAGGTTTATGTCACACACACCCAACCATTCTTTTTGTCACCTACCATCTACCTATTATCAAACCTATACCCACCTATGTTTTACTTCACTATCTCCTAGTTTGAGGGGGGAACAACTCCTTTGACTCTTAGGCCAAGTAAATCAAGATCCATTCCTTATTTTTATTTTCCTACTCATTCATATAAGCCACATAACAAAAAGGGGCAAAATGTAGACACTAGAAAACTACACACACAGTAATAGTCATCGTAATACATTTGATTTCTCTTAAACCTCTATTGAATACACCTATAGGTTTTAAAAACCTACCTAAACTAACCTACTTACCTAGTCCAAAGTTAAATTAGTCACTTATACAGATTAACTCACCTTTTCACCCATTTTAACCTATCATTTTCCTAGGTCCTCAATTGGTGATGGTCAGGGTGATCAGTGATAGTCACCCTAACCGATGATAATTGGGTTAAATAGCCTAGAATTATCATGTAACCTACAAAAACCATCACATTGATTTTATAAATATGACAATCTAAATTTTGTTGTGATCCCTTTGTATGGATGCCCTTTATTAGAAGCCTTCTTCAAGTCTAGTTTAGACAACCACTTCCACCTCTTGCTTATGCCTATAAGAGAGAGAGGCCTGAGAGGTCAAACCATATGTAATTATTATCAAGAGCTCTTAGTATATAGAATCTATTTTTTAGGTTAATTAGGTCAATCCACATTATTAAGTGCTATCAACTGTCACATAAGAAACCTACTTGTCATTGACTCTCCACTAAGCTCCCAAGTATCATTAAGTTATTAGAATCAACCAAGATTCCACCAATTATAAAATCCACATCAACCACCCTCCAACTAATTTTTGGTAAGAAACGTATTCATTTTATTTCATTATTTTAATAGGTTCTCATTTCAAGCCTATGTTATCTCCTAGAATTCACTTTCTAAATCCCATAAATCATTAAACCTGAACCTTAGTGTCACTTCTAAATTCACTGATAGGAAACTAGTGATGATTACCTAACCAGTGGTAGTTAACCTCAATCAATGATGGTCACCTAATTAGTGATGGTTACCCTTGATTGATGATGGTTACATGATCAATGATGGTTACCTGTGGCACCAAAAACTATCAAGATAATTTGACCCTCTTACACCCAACCAAATTCACTTTTCTATGCTCTTATTTATTCACAAGCCCCTTTTCAATTTTCTAAGCCATACCTTGACCGGTTAGCACTAGTACTAATTACTTTACCACTAATTAGATCATTTCTAGTCTTTTTTTTAACAAGATTTTATTTTATTTTATTTCATTAATCTTTTATTATTGATGAAAGTATCTTATTTAAGTTTTATCAACTTGATTGTTTAAAATGGGTATTGATATCCCTTAAGGAAGCTCTTACTTCTAAGATCTAGCTCTCGCTAGGAAATCCACCCAAATATCTATCTAAAAAACAATTTTTCTTCAATGATTTATTATCTATAGGTCATCCTCCTAATCCAAAGAGGATCTCTCATAATCTTTTAATTCAACACATACACAAATAAACAAGTATTCCTACCATAACACATATTCAGTTTTTCTCTCTCTTTCTTTAAAACTTAAGTGAAAATTTACATGAATCAAAGACATGAATGAGGAAATAAGTTGGAATAAATCATCTTTATAGGTAAATGAATGTATAATAATTATTTTTTATTGTACATATGAAGAAGAAAAAGCTAATATGTAGAATGGAATAAATAAAGACAAGGTATAACCCTCAAGGAGAGAACAAAGGCATGGATATGTTTGGCCTAAGTGGAAGAACCAAATAGGTGGTGAGACGGAAGAGGTGAAACTAAAGTAAAAGGTCAATCCAAGAAATAGAATAAGTGGTGAACAATAACAAGTATGGAAGCAAATCACAAAGGGAAAAGAACCCCAAGTTGGCAATATAGACTACCAAGGCATGAAGCATTAAGGACAAGAAATGAGAATAAAATGAAAATATAAGAAGGTAAAATGTAGTAAGTGGGTTAAAAATAGAATTAAAATATCCCAAAAGGATCATATTAAAATTTCATCCCAAAAATCATGAAGATTGAGGAAGAATACAAGTCTACAAAGCAAGCAAGAGAA
Source organism: Torreya grandis (assembly GCA_037957365.1). Lineage (NCBI taxonomy): Eukaryota > Viridiplantae > Streptophyta > Pinopsida > Cupressales > Taxaceae > Torreya > Torreya grandis. The sequence continues at coordinate 536,834 of JARHVA010007173.1, read as the reverse complement.
ATGGTACAAGTAAAGCAAGACAAAGAGATGAAGGTACAGCAAGAGGATGAGAATAAAGAGAATAATTTGGTTCAAGGTTTTATTTTAAATGATAATTATTAATATTAATTTTAAATTGATTCAAGTAATGAAGACATCTTGTATAAGGAAAATAATTACATTGATGAATGAATGTGTGGCAAGGAAAGGTGAGGATAAAGCACCTTAATGAGCACTTGAAAAGCAAGGTATGTATTAGAGTGATAATGAAATTAATATAATTAATGAGGGAGTATAAGGATAATATAAAAAACAAGTCTCCCAAGAGGATTAAGAGCAATTTGGACCAAGATTTGATGGGGATTGTGAAGAGGTGGATGCTTCCAAGTTATAAGAAGAAATGGAGATGTTAGAAGAAATGTTTAGTCTATTAAAGGGGATGAAAAAAGGTGAATTAAAATATTAAAATGTCAAGGATGAACTTAAAAATACATCAAGATTAGAGCAGCAAAGGGAAGCACAAAGAGTTGTGCAAACAAATCCACAAGTAATTAAGGTAGTTAACAAGCAAAGGGAGTATGATCAAGTAAATAAGGTGAGATATTCAATTGGTAAAGATAAAACTAATATAATAATTGATAATAATGGACATTTAAAGTCAAAAATTTATCAAATAATATTATACTATGTTGAGGATGAATGGAATAAGATGTTGTTCTTGCACAATGTACAAGGTCATAGTCAAGGGCATCAAAAATAGAAGAAATGTGAAGAAGGGGGAGTAAAATGAAGTATAATGGAGTAAATGACATATTTTTACATGAATGTGAGGACATTATAGCCTAATTAATAATATTATATCATGATTAAGGGGAAAACATCACAAAAATTCAAGAATCAAGTGAGATTCATGAGTAAGCAAGCCTTAAAACTAGTATGGGAAAGAAGGATAAGAACTATTTGGTTGAAAATGAGTATAAATAAGTTCAAATTTACTTATAATAGGTGGAATATGCAACAAATAAGGAGATACAACAATTGGAACACCTCATAGAGGTAGAGGATGCATTGACAAAGAGACTAGATAAAGCCAAAAACACAAAATGGAAGAGCCTAACCAAGATAAATGAACAACAAAGGAGGAATAAAATGCAAATGAACATGGAATATCCTAAAATATTTAATTTTAAGGCAATAAAAAAAGTTTATGGTACAAATTTTCTCCCTCCTAGGAAGTATGATGGAGGAACATCAAGCTAGAAGACTTCATTTTTGGTGTTTTATCAATAAGAGTCAAAATTGGTCAACCTTGTCATGAAATTTATGTGAATTATCCACTAGGATCCCTATGTTATCTTATAATTGATTCTAAGAGTTTTCCCTCCAAAATTGGTAATTTGAAAATTCAAATGTTTGAACTAAGTCAAGAGTAGCCAAAGCATGGTGTAGAGTAGTTAGATGAGGAAATAATTATTCAATAAGGCCATGAAGCCTTGTAAAATGTGTTTTTAATTCATACATGTCTAATTCATAAGGTTAGAGGCCATGTTTAGTAATGTAACCCTCACTCATACATTAGGTTGTCAAGAAAGTAAGTTTTGTTGTGTAACTAACCAAAACAACCAATGTTAGAGTTGGTAGAATTGAAAGGTGGTGCGTTAGATTTGTGTATAAGAGAGAATAGGGAGAGAGAGGTCTCTAAGAAGATAGAGGATAACTTGAGAATGGATAAATTGTACAAGACTCCTCAAGAATGGTGATAGAGTCTTGTGATGGACCAAACATGTAATGTTTTGATGAATAAAATGAATAAAGAAATTAATAGTTTTGTAAATTTATGTTATTTAACAACCATTGAATTATTGTTAATCAAACACTATCCTTGAATTCAATTAAGGCCATGTATATGTTAACTCTTGTATGGAGTTTTAAGTTGATATTTTGTTAATGGTGACAGTAAAGAAGTGATTGTAAGTCACAATCTAAAAAAGAAGGTATTTGAGTATTTTGCTATAGGTTAGTAAGATTATGTTCATAATGACATATATCTCTACATATATTTAAATTGTCTACACATTTAGATGGTTTTGAGAACCTATACAAATTGAGAAACTCAGGGAAAGGCCATTATCTTAAGACTCTATATACAATTATGTCATTATAAGGGTATAGAAGAAAGTTCATTATATCTTAAGGTATAGAAGATAAGCATGTTGGAATTGATGATATATTTACAAGTACATGTTTGAGGAGTTTTATTAGGTGTTTTAATTAAATTTGGTGTGATACATGTTCATGGATTAGTTAGTATGCTTTTAAACATAGTAGATACCTTATGACAAAGTCAAAGAAAGCCTTCGTTGATAGTATAATGCCAAGTTATGAGTAAATGTGCTTGGAGGAAGTGATATTTCATTGAGTTAATAAGGAATGGGAAGAGAAGGTGCTTATTTAAGAGTATTGGTGGAGGAAAAATGCCATGGAGATGGAGTGATAAAAAAATAGTAAAAATTCTAGTATACACTATTTTTTACACATGCAGTCTATGAGGAAGAAGTGTTTATTCCTAAGGAAGAGAATAGACAAGGTATTGATGAAATGTTGATATGTCAGGGAGATGGATAAGGTGTTAGAATAATGTGTTTGATCATGAAAATACTTTTAAGGTAAAATGGACATCTATAACTCTTTATAGTCAATTAGAAGTATGCATTCCTCTATATCTTTGTTGTTTTGATCATGAAATGGATGGAAAAAATATCTAACCTATTGAATAGGGTGTATGACATTACAACAGACCTAGATATGGTATTTTGTTCTTGTGAAACTTAGTAAAACTCAATAAATTAAATTTAATATCCTCTTAGCCTACATAATTAGGGTATTAAGGCAACCTAGGATTTCAAACAAGAAAACCCTATATATTTTGATGTAACTATATAAATAAAGTGGAAATTAATAATAAGAATTGTTTTGATGTGAGTAAATAAAATAAGGTTTGTTTTGGTATGGTTCAATGTTGTAAGGTATGGATTTGGTGACTGCGGGTTGAAATAGTGTTAATTAGGCCTAATTGAGGGGTGGTTTGCAAAGGAAGTGTGATACATGTGTCAATTTTGGCCAAGAAATTTGATACAAACTTATTAAGACATAAAGGGTGACCATAAATGGTGTTAAATCTTCAAGGTAATAGATAAATTTATCAAACCAAGAGGAAAAACATAGAAAAGGTTACAAACCTAGTGTAGTCTTTGTGAGCTTGGGGTATGGAATTTAATATGATCATATAAGATAATTTATGATAATGTGTCACATTCCTAAGATCTACCTCAAATGTTGATGTTTGAAACCTATAAAGTATGACTAATGGAGAGCTAGTGAGAGCATTGAATAGTAAAGAGAGACTAGTGTTATGAAATGAGTTAGGCATGAATGTTAGTGACACAAGAGATGTCTAATGAGTCAAATAATTGTATCTAAATTTTAAAATGGATAGGTACAAATTGAATTATTCTATTAATCACAAAGAAAAACAAGAGAGATCAATGGATATGGCATCTTGTAAACAAAGTTAAGCATTGAATGAGATATTTTACAAGACCAAAGCCAAGAATGGATGATTTGGAGATTTTTTTTTAATACCTCAACATAATATAGTATAATTTACATGATTTATTATATATAATGTATAATTTTGTTTAGATAGGGTGTCTCTGTGTGTGTGTGGGCATGCATGTGTATGTGTGTGTTTATGCTTGTGTGTGAGAGAGATAAGTATTTCCATATTTTTATCAACATGTGTGATGTTTTTATTATTCGTTTTGAGTATATGTGGCATTATAACAAGGTTTTTTATTGTTGTGAATTATGTTTCATTCCTTTATAATAAATGTAAGCATGCATTAAAAATAATGAAAATAGAAGTGTAAAATGACATCTAAAGAAAGTAGATAGAAAAATATTATAAAACATTATTTTATTTAATCTAAAATTATTTTAAAAAACAAAAATTAAGTAAATAAGAGGAATACCAGTAAAAACAATTGTGAGAATGATATGTGAAAAATATTACAAAACATCAAATATAAGTAGATAAGACAATCTAAATAAAATAATAGGTTGAAATGGAAGCAAAGAGATAAGTGGAAACCAAATCAATTCTTTTCATAGAGATTCTCATAATAGGAAATTACTATCTAAAACAAAAACTAATATGAAAAATATGTTGTAGATGTGAAGGTGATGAGCATTTGTGAGTATGGAATAGTCTTATTACTCAATATCCTTACATGTAACAGAGAAATTGAGTTTTAAGAGTCATAAAAATGAGTAAATTGATGTTTTTGAGAACATGGGTGTACACCCATAGGATTAACATGAAATTCACAAACTAAAATCATAGAGGAATAAAAATGAGAGATATGGATCAAATATGAAGTAGAAATATATAAAATGTGTGTAAATAAGAGGGAGGTGATAAACTAGAAACAATATCCATGAATAGTATATCATGAATGATAGGATGTGAAAAATAAGAAGCACATACTTATATTATAAAAATCATAATAAGAGAAAGAATAATATAATTAAATGGGCAGGAATAAGAGTTTTCAACATTAAGGACCTATAAAACCCCATTTATAAAGCATGATGGTGGGCTAAAATTTAATTATATAGATCATCGCATGAATTATATATGAAACTAAATGTAAATGTTACCACCTTCTCATGACATGTTCCCCATTCCTCTTGACCCCAACATAACCACCATTCATTGTGAGGATTGGGTACTTGCATGAAACTGTGTATGGTACTAATGATAGATATTAGGATTTTTATCCTAGTCTACTAGATTACCCCACTCAAATTGACCCTATGATATATATTAAGGAAAAAATTGGAGTTTTAAATTTAAATACAATAAGTAAAATGCCAATATTTTCATCACATCATTTGGTGTGATTATAATTTTTTCATTTAACAATTCTTTTTTTATTTTTTTAATATGATATTTTTAATTTTGTATTTATTTATAATTTATAATTTTATATGAGTTATAAATACTTAAAATGGGTGATTAATATGAATTCCATAAGAAATATTACACCTATTTTTTAAGAGGAGAAACTGGAGGCCAAGAATCTTGGATACTCCTAGACATACACTTTATAAGAGAGTTTAATATTATCATTGATCTAAGTGTGTCTCAAGTGAAGTATATGGAATATAAAAATGGGGGTAATTAGGGGTTTTTAACAATATCAGATGATAAAATTATGATATGTTAGTAGTTAACCATAATAGGGTATTTTTTTATTCAAAAAAGATTAAGAAAGAATGGATTTGTAAGTACATGTGAATTTATATTAAACCATATATTAAGTGTATGTGGATAAAGATAATCATATAAGGGTGATGATATATAAATAAAAATACTAATTTCACTAATTATGTCATGTAAACCCATAATAGGTATTAACAAACACTAATAGAGGTAAAACCTAAGAGGGGGAGATATAGATAACATAAATCCTAGAGATGACATCATGAAAGGTAAATTACCAAATCATCAAAAAGGGTGAAATGTATGAATAAATATAATGGAAATATTCAAGTAAATTAATAAAATTTACCAAAGAATCACAAAGGAAACAATTTACAAATAGACCTAATACCTATATAGATGAAATAAACCCAAGAGGGAAAATATACAGTAATAAGAAAAATATAATAAATTAAAACACATCATACATGAAGAGTAATGAAAAATAAATTATAATCACTAAATATAATGATATGATATCAAAAAAATGAAAAAAAAATGATAAAAATTTATGATATTATTTATGACTACTAAAAAACATACGAGAATATCACTACATAGATCATTAATAACTTCATAATTTTTTCACTACAACTAATAACAAGGATTAATCATGATCACTACTAATCTCCTAAATATTTCCATAAGGAAAATTTTGTGAATTTATTTAGAATAGAAATGGGATACACTAATTTTTGGAAGACTTTTAACCTCCTACTATGAATAATATGTACCATAAGGAAAATAATCCCTATCAAAGAGGGTGTTCTTACTATAATATAGGTTATTACTCTATCTTCCAAGAAAGATATGACAACTTTGGGGGAAAAAGGTGCTTTAGCATTTGAGATATGTGTGTGTGTGTGTGTGTGTGTGTGTGTGTGTGTGTGTGTGTGTGTGTGTGTGTGTGTGTGTGTGTGTGTGTGTGTGTGTGTGTGTGTGTGTGTGTGTGTGTGTGTGTGTGTGTGTGTGTGTGTGTGTGTGTGTGTGTGTGTGTGTGTGTGTGTGTGTGTGTGTGTGTGTGTGTGTGTGTGTGTGTGTGTGTGTTTGATATTCTATATTATCATGTGTGAATGGGAAGAGAACTCAATCCAAATAAAATAACATTATCCTTTCTACAAGACATATGTAATATATGTCTTTATTCTTCGACTAGACAACTAAAAATTTGAAGGTAGTGACTTGTGATGAAGTATATATATATGTGTTTATGTGTTATCTATAGGCTCAAAATTATATCATTAAATAAGTAATAGTACCATTACATTAACCAAATAACCTAGATGGGAAGTTGAACATGGTTATTTACTATAAAATAGAGGAGCTTGTGCTTGTAACTTTAGTTTCTATAAATATCTCTTATGCTCTCTATAGTTTTATACTAGATTCCCATGAGCCTTGTGTTGTGTTTAATAATAATCTAGATGATGACACCATAAATCCTAAATAAAATTTCTTAATGATAGTGGATGTGGTTTCAAATCTAATATATAAAACTTAAAAATAGACGTGAGATGATGGGACCTAACATAAGGGACCAAAACAATATTAGAATCATCTGATACACCTCTAGGAATATTATAAGTAACTTAAAAATAATAATGCATGGAAAAGTAATAAATATAAATCATGTTGATAATAAAGATGGAATATTCTTAGTTATGTGATTTTTGAAGGTAGGTTTTGTAATGTATAATTTATTCATGAATCTATTAGGTATGTCCAAATAAATATGGGTCATCTAATGTGTAACCATCATCATAGTTTGGTGTGGTGAGATGCATATGTATGGATTCAACAATTATGTCATAGGGATAAGAAGTGTTGGCATGACTTTTTAAGTCAATGTTGTGTTTGCATTAATTATGTTATTTTACCTTTTACAAAAAAACTATTTTCTAAGGTTGGAGGAAATTAAGCTATGATGTGAGGGGTCATATCAAAAATTCTTAGTTTAAATTATTTTTTTAAGGTTCATCATCAATAAAATCAATAAGGTTTGGTGGGAAACTCCCCATAAGATTTTGGTGGCCACTATAAACCCTCAATGATTTTAGGGGATAGTGAAAAGGTTGATATTCATGAAATGGGATGCTTGGAAGTTATTCAATGGTTTTTATTTTAAATACAATGTGTTAAAATTCATAAAAAAATACAATGATTTATTTTATCTTTAACTTTTTAGATAATTCAAAAATAGGGGAACTTGATGCATTAATATGAAGAAAAAGCTATGGTCATCATAATATAAGTCTTTAGGTTATATATATATATATATATATATATATATATATATGTATGTATGTATGTATGTATGTATGTATGTATGTATGTATGTATGTATAATAAATTGGTAAGAGGAATATATAAACCTTCACCCTAACTATTATAAGAGGTACCAAGATAGGAATGAAAATGCACCTAATGAAACTCATTTTTTAAAATCATATCAATGGCACATGCTAAAAGATAAACTTAAGGCTGATTTTGAATATCCTAGAGATTTGATAAATTATAAATAGGAAACATGATTACTATAACCTTCATCAATGAGATATCTCTTAACATGGATATCACCAATTTAGACATGAACACAAATAGGAGGGTCATCCACATGAAATAGGATTTTATTAAGAATCATATATGGATTGGAAACTTTAGACACATAGTCTGGTCAATTATTTGATCTATTTAGATAAATAAATCTTTGAATTTTTTCATGATACTCTCATTATAACCATGAAAGGTAGTGTAGACACATAAATATGGTATTAGACACTTGACAATGTTAATATTAACCTATATTTACCATATATAAGCTTTTTGTACATACATGCCTCTTTCAAATAATCCTTATTATACATTAACCTTATATATGGGCTCAAGTTTCCCTATTTTATACCAATAACGTATATAAATTCCCTAGTTTATGCCCAATTTTCATATTATCTATATCAAATTATCTGTTAATCATTATACTACTATTTAATTTTCTCTAGATGATTCCAGTCATACTCATATATATTTAGTTTACTGAAACTTTACACCTATACTAAATCTATCCACAAATATTTTAATTTTCATTTTCCTATATTTAAATATTTTATATGGGTCAATCTATATTTTTTACATGTTAGTGGTGTAACAAGTTATGCAATGATTTAGCTATTATACATGATAGGACAAATCCTATTCCTATATAGAAAACATATATCCATTACATAATAATAAGACTTATATCATATACAAATTGAGAGGAACAACCCTCAAGATTTGAAATTGAAAACTTATTAAAGGTGTAGGCCCTAAATTTTTTTGAATCACCCAAGTAAATTCAAGTTTTCATGTTATAAATTCTAAAAATCCAAACTACAAGTTTCATCCATAATAAATGAGAACTAGTTCAAACATACACCTAATTAGGATAAATACATATAGCTTGATCCCTCCTTCGAGTATTGGAAATATAGGCAACACTTAAGTATTTAATGGGGAGTGTTTGGGGCCAACTCAACCCATCTTTTCCATTCCCATTTTTAGGTAAACCTAATGTGAAATGTGGAGACATGGTTTTAAAATTTAATAAGATATAATTCTAGACATATGTACACTAACAAATTTATAATAATGTATATAAGAATGGTTTATAATTAGATGTAATGATCTATATAAAAATAGTATAGTACATCTTACAAGGATGTTTTTAATAGATATCAAATGGATCCAAATTTATAAAGGCATCCATTTTCTACTAGATATATCTATGTACATCTAGATATTTAGTTTACAAATACAAGAAAATCATAATCTAGTTTCAGTCCTTCATGTCACCTACATATAGTCTTAGAATTGAATAGAATAATAATAAGTTAACTACCCTATTCCTTTTTGGAATTTATAAAATAGTAATGTGTAATTGAACATATTATTGTACATTCATATTTTATTAATTTATATATGTTTTATACAATTCAAATATTCATATTTTTCTCTCTTTTAGGTTAATTAATAAAAAATAAGTTAAAACATATTAGTTTAAGGGATATGATCTAGAGTAAATTAATCAAATTTCTTCTTGTGAATCTCCTAAAGATACCCAAATGCATTTTTTCCTATCATATAATGCATTTACATCATAGAAATAAGTTTTTGGATTTAAGAAGTATAATATAATATCTTAGTGGTAATGATGATCTTACATTAGATATATCTATATAAGCACCATCTAACTAAAATACACCTTATAAAATAGAAAAAATTCCTCAAAATATGGTTATGTCTTCTAAGGTATAGTTACAAAAAATACAATTGTATAAACAAAAGTTTCAATAGGAAAAGTTTTAAAAATAAGTGCAAGCTAAAAAATAAAGTGTACTTATAAAATAGTCCCCTAAGAAAAAATATTTGACTAATAAATAGTTTCAAAATAAATATCTACCTAAGAATTAAAATGCTACAAGCATGATTTCAAAGAGGCCAACTACAAAGGATGATTCATTTATAAAACCTATGATCATTAATCATAACATAGGTGATAATATAAAAATGGTGCTTGCTCAAAATTTAAAATTGACTATCGTGGTTCTGACGGCCAGTGTGGCTATGGCTACCATTACGGATGGGGATCCTTCTGCTAGTGAGGGGAGGGATCTGTTTGCCCTTAAAGTGATTTTTTCCCCGGTGGGAGGAGATACTATGGCTGTGCAAACTACCTTTGCTCCCAGTTCAGGGTATGGACCTGGGGGAAGAACTTTCACAGATGTGGTGGCCTTTGAGGTGGATATACATGGTGCTTTGCCTCATGCATCATCTAGGCCTACCCATGTATCACCGGTAAGTGCTTTAAAACCTATTAGGGTATCTCTAGACCCTGATTTAACAGAAAAAATCTTCTAATTAGAAGAACAATTTTCCTCTTGTGCTGCAATTTTTCATTTTCGTGGTTTCTAGCCCCCTCTTGTAGATCTAAAGAACTAGATTTCCAAGAACTAGCAGCATATTAAATAAGGTGAAATCCTTCCTTGCGCCAGGGGGTATTTTTTAATAATATTTCAAAGCCCTGAATATAGGAATTCTATATTGTGTCACAATAATTTTTCTTGGTAGGGCAGATTTCCTCTTATGGCTAAACCTTGGCATAAGGATTTTAATCCTCTCTCAAAATCCTTTAACAAGTTCCTGATATGGGTGCGACTACATTATCTTTCATTACACCTGAGGCAAGAGGTGGTTTATAAAACCATTAGAAATGTTATAAGGGATTTTTTATATAAAGAAGATAGTGCGACTCCACTCCACTCGACTTGTGTAAGATTTTTGGTAGATCTGGATGTTTCTAAGGGTCTTCCTGAGGTGATTTGCCTCGAATCCCAAAGGGGTACCTAGACACAAATTTTGGATTATGAGGGGATCCCTTTTCGATGTAGGAAATGCCACCAGATGGGACATATTGCTGTTCATTATGTTGCTGGGAAGTCTAATCCCAGACGTTCACCTTCTTGGTGACCTAACGCTTCCTCTGAACTAAACATAGAAAAACAACCTTTGGAAGCAAAAATTGAATGTGAGTCTGAGAATGAGGAAAGTTCACAATCTAAAATGGAAGACAAAGAGGAATCAGTGGTGAAACATTCTAAGGAAACTCCTATAGAGGCTATGGTTAGTGATATAGTTGAGCCAGAGGAGGAGGTGATGGTCTCCTCCCCTATTTTGGAGGATCTTTCTAAGAGCCAGACTATGTTTGATTCTCACAAGGATTTTATACCTTCTGGAATCCAAAGATCCTTGTATTCTGAGGCATGGGTTGCTGAGGCAGCTAAGGTAGAGGATGGATGGACAGTGGTTAGGAGAAAGAAGTCTAAGCCTTTGGTCCCCCCTCTAGTTATGAATCTTTGGTTGTGCAAAAAAAAAACTTAGAAGATTCATCTAAAGGTCCTTGTTGCTGACTGATTTTTTGGGGTCAGTAAACTGGTCGCTTTTTAGGTTATTGGTCTGGGAGGTTGTTTAGCTTATTGATCCAGTCGGCTAACTTTCAGATCAGTGTTTTGTCTGCTATTTTTTTTGGTCTTATCTGTTGGTTATAGGTCCCTGTAAAACCTAGTTTTGGTACTTTTTTGTTAGCAAGTTCTTTTGTTAACCTGGATGTGCTTTATGGTTTATCTTCCTTCTTGTTGTGTAGGGTTTCGGGGTCCCTTCAAAACCTATTTTTACCTTAATCTAAAACATAGGTGATAATATAATGAAAAAATGTTAGGGTTGAAAAAACCTATTAAATCAATATTTGTACAATGAAAATTATCAATTCCCTTGGATATGATATTTCAGACTTGGATATGATTATGGAATTCAACAATTTTGTATGATCTATTTTGTGGAATGTATCTGTCTTTAACATATTGTGGTCCATTGGTTTCTTTAACATATTGTGGTCCATTGGTTCAATACAATGTTATATTATAAAAATCCTAAGTCACAATTATGGTTGAAACACTTGACAAGAATATTTATTATATTACATTTGACTATGGAAGCAAGAGTATTTATATTTTAATTTATAAAAAAATAAAAATAAAAAGGAAACAATGTGGACTATTTCTTCTACAAATATTTAAGGAATGATGTCAAATTATTTTAAGGTTAAAATTAAGATATAATATTTTGATAATGAAGGATACATTAGAGAGAAAGGAAAAAATAATAAATTATATCTATCTAAGTAAAATTAATACATTGATGATTATGATATAAATACAAAGAGTCACTATGAAAATGATCAAATTGGTGATATAAGTCAATATCTCATTATAAATGATGGTATAATAAATAATTTATAACATGAATATATATTGTGTAGGATCTATAGATTAACATCCCATTGATTGGCTCCTTTTTTATCCATAAAATATCATATTTACATATATTTTTCTTTCTTTCTTGATTTATTATCTCATTTATTATTTTATCTTTGTATACATGTGTACATATTATTAACACTAATAATTATTATAGCCTTTCAATTTTTTGTGGTTTTTATGTTCTCACTTAGTCCTTATATTTTCATTATTTATTATAATATATAAACCTATGCCATTTATCCTAAGATGATGCATATTTTAGAGTAGCCTCATCCCAATGTACATTATTTTTCATAATAATAATTTCTCACCCCTAATTTTGTTTAGATTATATTGATTATACATGATTATATGCAATTATTCCTACATATTAAGACATGAATAAACATATTTATTATTTTCCACTAGGGTTATGTGTTGTCATATTTTCATTTACACTCTCAAGCTATGATGTTTTGATTGACACATACAATGAGGGAATATTTTCTTCATTTCCTCTATATTGATTTTGTTATAGATTATTTAATTCCCTTACACTATTATATTTTCCAATTTTTACCTTTTGTACTTGATTGTGTGTGTGTGTGTGTGTGTGTGTGTGTGTGTGTGTGTGTGTGTGTGTGATGATATTAAAAAATTCCAAAAAAATATATTCAAAATATAAAAATATGACCTATGTATGGAATGTATTATTAGTGTATACATTTCTTTAATGTTGTTCATCAAATTATGTTGAATTACATAAAAATTTATCTTAATAACATGAATTTCATGTTATGAATGAGTGAGTGAAAAAAAATACAAGTTTCATATGACATCACAATTTATATGCGTATAATTCTTCCACCTATTAGGCTACCCTTCCTATATTGGAGCATGCCTACAATGTAGAAAACTCTTTGGCACATATATTCAGGTTACATATTTCTATGACCATTCCATTGATCATATTAAGCTAGATTAAATTTAATATACATGTATTATATTTTATTATATCACATATTTTTAAATGAATATTATACTTTGCCATTTATGATGCTTACATATATTGATATTGTAGACTAGTTTTTCATATTTTATGTACTTTTTTTTTTGCTTGTTATATAACGTGAAAATTATGTGTTACATTTCATACCTTCGTGAATGTTCTTATTATATTATGTATGGTGTGATACTTGATTATGTATTACATTTTATGTGGTCATTTAATTTTATGATAGTGTTTTTTCATTACTCATGGTACTTTCCTTATGTGACATTGTGTGTGTATCAAGTTTACTATGTGTGACTCTTATTTTATATGAAAATGAGGATTATCATGTGTGCTTCCATTTTTTTGTGTCATAATAATGACATTATATTTTCCTATGTGTGGATAAATATAGTATTGTCTATTGAATTTTAGGTTCATGATCCATATCATGCATATTTCAATTTATGTACAAGCCCATTATTTATATCATGTAACTACTTGTCTATCATATTATTTAGTGCTTCCATATATGATCACTAGTAATTAATGATAAATTTAAATAAATATATTAGAATGACACTTCTAATATTTAGGATATATGTTTCATATATTATTTAATGATATAATCATACTATGGTGACATCTTGCCCTCATGTTAACATCTGATTTACATGATTATAATTATTTATTTAACATGACATGCTTATATTTTTAATATTTATATGACTAATTCACATGCTATATCCATCACCTCATAATGGGGGTTAACTATTGTATTTTAGTATATATCATGCCTCCATCACAAGATAATTCATAATTTTGGTATAGATTACAAAACTAAAAGGTACATATTTTGTCAGATTATTAGATTGGTTTAGGTAATGAGATATATATATATATATATATATATATACATATATGTATATATATATACATATATATATATATATACATATATATATATATACATACATATATATATATATATACATATATATATATATATACACACACACACACACACACACACACACACACACACACACACACACACACACACACACACACACACACACACACACACACACACACACACACACACACACACACACACACACACACACACACACATATATATAACCATTTTATAGGTACATAAGTGATATTTTAAAGATTTATTAAATTATGAGATATTATATACTCATGCTATTATATATAATATTGGGATATATGGATCATAATAAGGTGTATGGATGTTTTTCATATTATGATCCATATATCCCAATATTATATATAATGGCATGAGTATATAATGTCTCATAATCTAATAAATCTTTAAAATATCACTTACGTACCTATAAAATGGTTATATATGCATATATATGCATATATAACCATTTTATAGGTACATAAGTGATATTTTAAATATTTATTAGATTATGAGACATTATATACTCATGCCATTATATATAATATTGGGATATATGGATAATAATAAGGTGTATGGATGTTTTTCATCCATGCACTTTTATATATTGAAGTTGGTACTAAAGCTACTGATTTTAGCATTTTGATTTAGAATTTTATCTAAAATGGTTTATTTGGTTAGTTTATTTAGATTTGTGTTCAAATATATTATTGAGTTCCATATTCACACACAAGATTAATATGGAACTCCACATTTTCCATATTACACCTTTAATAGGTTTAATGTTAGTTAAATGAGAGTATGGTTGAGGTTCTACATCATTCAATAATTTTTGATCTACATAAGGGTTGGGTCATTTATCTTCCAAACCTAGGTTTTACAAAATGTTACTTGCCTTGAGGAATAATCACCCATATCTCCAAATATTTAGATGGTATCAAAATTCACGTAATTATAGGATTATTCCTTCCTTACTCCTAAAATTATAAATGTTTCATTTATTTACATTAAATTTCATACCATAAATGCAAATTTAAATTTTCTATTTTATATTTATATGGGGAAATATAA
Organism: Torreya grandis; assembly: GCA_037957365.1. Taxonomy (NCBI): domain Eukaryota; kingdom Viridiplantae; phylum Streptophyta; class Pinopsida; order Cupressales; family Taxaceae; genus Torreya; species Torreya grandis. The sequence continues at coordinate 521,706 of JARHVA010007173.1, read as the reverse complement.
ACACCAAAACCTTCTCCTAAAGACAAAGTGTGGTTACACACTAAGGTACACACTTTATTCATAATTTTACTTTAGATTATTAATTACTAGAATAAAAGGGGGGAATTTATAGAAATATGAAACTTTTATTAGACACTTGAAAATGTTTTAGATAAAGGTAAAAACAGGTTTTGATGGGATCCTGAAACCCAAGTACAAGGAAAGAAAGATAAAGCTTCAACTCCCACAGGCAGAACCTAAAAACTACTACAAAGAAGTAGCAAAAATAGGTTTTAAATGGACCTAAAACCACCAAAGAGACCACTGGTCAAAACCCAGATTTAACATAGATCTGGCTACACCATAGATAGAAGATTACAAAAAGAAACTAGAGAACAGGACCAGAAGACATAACCACCAAGAAGAACCAGACTATTCTTCTAGTTCCAAAATCATTTTCACAATTTCTGTACCTTTCACAACAATATCCTGAGTGGTAGTTGCCACCAACTTGGCTCCCTCTTGTGTAGCCTTCTTTCTTGAGCTTTGTCTCATCCTTTTGCTAGGCCCCTCCAAAGATTTGGTCTCCTCGCTAGCTCTTTTTCCAATATTGGCAGCTGCAGCAAAAATGTTGGATGTTACTTCCTCCATTTTCATTTTGTTCTCCCTAATGAGTTCCTGAAGGTTATTCTCATAATCTTTGAGCTTGACTGGGATATCTCTTATCTTTTTTTCCATGTTGTTAATTTTGTTCCATGCAGCTTTTTTGTTATCTTCCATAATTTCCACTTTCCTTTTGAGATCCTTAATCTCCTTACACATCCAAGAATCAAGTTGGAGAGAAGCCTCTGCTTTGAAATTAATCCAACTCATAGGTGTGTGCTTTCCATCGTTCTACCTTCTCTCTCTCCATTCCTCAAAATTCTTATTGGGACTGTTCTCGCCTTCTTCAAAGTGATCCTCTCAGCCCCTTTGATACTGTTCTTTTGTTCTAGTTTGAATTTCCATGTCCATTTCTTGATTGTCATCCTGAACTGTATTTTCCCTTTCGTTTCTTGAAATAGGGTCCTCAACAGGGCCATCTTAGACAATATCTTCCTCTGACACTTTCTGATTTTCCTCAGTTTCTTCTTTACTATTTTCAGATTCCTCCTCTTTGCTGACTCCTTTCTCATTCTTCTCTTGACATTCTTCGTCCTCTTTTGAATTTGTATTCCAGCTTTCAGTACCTTCTTCTTCCTCCAGATTTTCCTCCCTAGGTTTATCAATTCTCTCCCTCTCTGTATCTTCTTCTACATTCTGATTTTTGGCACTAGGGAACTTGATTTTGTCTTTCCCTTTTACAATTTCACTCTTTCTGCTCCCAGACTCCTTATTTTTCCCCTGGTTAGGGTTCTTAACCATAGCTTTATTCTTGCAGTAGCCTTTGATTAACAGAATTAGGCCTTCATGCAGGATAAGATGCATTTCCTTCTTCCTGTGAGCAAATAAACTTTGGACCAAAGAGTAGCGCAGGTAAAAGGAAAAAGATAATCTTACCTTGTGTCTGAAATGATTAAGGAAAACAAAGTGGAATTTATGCACTCTCTTGCTTCTTCCATCCAGGATGAAATACTCCCTTATACAGCATAAGACATCCCTCTATATCCCCTTAATCTATTCCAATTCATAGAAATCCCCATTCTTGACCAGCTTCTACTCTTCCACATCCGTCTTAGGGAACTTACAAAAGGCCTCATTCAAAATGCTTGTCTACTTGGAGAATTTAAGTCCATCCATAGGCATCCCTGTAACCTCTGCTATAAAATCCTCAGTTAGGTTCACCATGATACCATGCAAAGTGACCCTTTCATCAATCCAATTTTTAAAAAAAGCCGTAGTGATATGCGGTTTTGACCCATGTAGCCTTTCCATATAGTTCACGACTTTTCCTTTCTGCAGAATTCTCCAGACATATTGTTTCTCTCTCCATTCGTCACAGTTTTTGGGTTCCTGCTTCCTTGGTTCTCCCTTCCTTTTGTGAGCCATACTCATCTCATTTGAAACCCAGTCGCTATGAACTTTACAATGATCCCACCTGATGCCAATTTGATTTGAAAGTCAGCTTTGTTTGGGCATGTTCAGGATCCGCTTCTCACTCTCAAGAGCCTTCCTCTTTAATGATTGTAGACCTTTCCCCTTAAAGCCACTCCTCCTACTCATTATATTTCTATTACAATCTAATCTTTCCCTCCTTTGCATGAGTTGCATCATGAAGAATGAGCACCCTCAGTTCCACATTTTTTTCTAATGTTTCCTGCCACCTCACTTTTTGTCCTATCCAGACTGCACAGTTTGCTAACCAATCTGTAACTCCATTGGCTTCACGATAGGTGTGGGTTATAGTCACTTTATCAAATTTTTTTATTGAGGTTTTCATCTCCATTACCATAGCCTCTATGGTCCAAGACACATTATTTTTATTGTTAAGAATATTTATGATGTTCAATGAGTCTCCTTCTAGCCACAATTTGGGATATCCCAAATCCACAGCTATTTTGATGGTCTGAAGGGCAGCAGTAGCTTCGGCAATGTGACAATTCGATTTACCGATGGGGATTGTAACAGCATCAATAACCTTTCCCATATGGTTTCTCAAGACTCCACCACAACCAGCTTTCCCCGGATTCCCTTTAGTAGTTCCATCAAAGTTTCCTTTAATCCACCCTTGAGGGGGAACATTCCATGTAACTCCTAATCTGGGATTATCAGGTTTACATTTAGAATTTTCCGTACTTAAGGGATTATCCACTTGGAGAGTTGAGCTTGGATTATTTTGTGATAAAAAATTCTCCTTAATAGCTCTAATGATGTTCTGTCCTACCACCCATCCAGGGAGTTCTTTATTTATAAAAATTTGGTTATTTCTTTCCTTCCATATTCCCCACCAAATATGGGGAAGAGTAAGTTTCCATAAAAAAATTACTTCAGGATTCTTGGAGGGGTAGTACTAGATTTTAAGAGATAATTCCATGTTTTTATGATGGATCCATGCGATGCCCCATAGATTGAGGATCTCTTTCCAGACTAGATGTGTAAAAGAACATTTTACAAACAAATGATCTCTATCTTCAAGGCCCTTCTTACAAAGAATACACCTGTTCACAATATATATTCCTCTTTTCTGTAAATTGTCCAAAGTTAAGATTTTGTTTTGGAGGAGGGTCTAGAAAAAGATTTTGATTTTAGGAATGAGCCCCTTGATCCAGGCCTTCGTCCACAGCAGTTTGTTGCCATTTCCCTTTGAAGTGAAAATGGAAGAAACTTTAAACTGTCCGCTTGGCTCATTGTGCCAAAAAATCTTATCTTCAAGATTAGGGTATAGAGATATAGCATTTAGGGATAGTTGAATATCCTTGAAATCTTGATCATATTCAGTGAGGTTCACCCAGGAGTTGTTCTGCCAGTATTGGTTAACCATTATTCCCACTCTTTGCTTGCAACGGTCTATAACATCTTTATCTTGGATTTCATCTTGAAAAGGTTTTCCTTTTAGCCAAATATCTTCCCAAAATTTCACCTTTTTGCCATTGCCAACTTTCCAGGAACTTCCTTCTTCTAAAACATGTTTAGTCCCCTGAACTACCCCCCATATGGCAGAAGGATGGGAAATGCCTAGATTAGAAAAGAATTCAGGGAGTGACTTTGCCTTAAATAAGTATTTGTGCTTCCATATTTTGCTCCATTCTTTATTTTCCTGATAAACCCTCCAACCCTGCTTAGCTAAGAGAGATGTGTTCATACTTCTAATTTTCCTTATTCCTAGTCCACCTTCCCTGACAGGTTTATAGATGTTATCCCATGCTATTAAAGGCATTCTTATTTTCTCCTTGGTACCTGACCAAAGAAAGTTTCTCTAAATTTTTTCAATAGCTTTAGCAAATTTAGTGGGGATTTTGAAAAGACTCAAAGCATACGTGGGTATGCTTTGAAGACTTGCTTTGAGGAGGGTGAGCTTTCCAGCTTAGCTTAGAAAACTACCTTTCCATCCCGCTAATTTCTTACTAAATTTGTTAATAAGTCCTTCCCAGAAAGCTTCAGGAACTTTCATCCCAAAAGGGAGACCAAGGTAAGAGGAAGGAAAAGATCCTATGGAGCATTCAAGGATTTTTGATATTTTGTTCTGTCTGTGACTTGGGGTATTAGTAAAGAATACTACACTTTTGTTCCAGTTTATCAGTTGTCTAGAGGCAGAAGAATATAAATTTATAGCTTTCTTTAAAGTTCTGGCTTCTGTGACTTCAGATTGCCCCATGAAGATAGTGTCATCAACAAATTGACCATGGGAACATATTAAAGGATGCGAAGAGGGTTTCAGGCCCTTAAATAAACCTTTACTAAGTCCCCTAAGTATCACCCCATACTATCAGCCATAATTATAAATAGAATAGGGGAAATAGGATCCCCCTGTCTTAATCCCCTTGACGGATTGAAAAAATGAGACGAACTCCCATTTACCAACACAACAATAGAGGTAGTAGATATCAACTGCTTGATCATGTCAACCACTCTTTGTTCAAAGCCAAAGGCAGTAAGGCTTTTAGAAAGGAATAACCAATCCACCCTGTCATATGCTTTAGCAATATCCACTTTCATTATGAACCCCTCATTATTTGAGCTAAATAGCAAGTGAATATTCTCATGCATCGTTATTACAGAATTGAGGATTTGTCTGCCTGGGATGAATCCATTTTGCTGATAAGCTATTATCGATGGGATCACTTGAATTAATCTAGTTGTTAGAACTTTGGATATTATCTTATAAAAGGAGTTGGACAGGCTAATCGGTCTAAACTGATCAGGACTGTCAGCTCCAGCCTTTTTTGGAATCAAACATAGAAAAGTGGAATTTACTTCCTTCAGCATCTATTTGGCTCCAAAGAATTCCTTCACTGCATTACTGACATCTTTGCCAATAAGTTTCCAAAGTTTTTGAAAAAAGAACATGGGAAAACCATCTGGTCCAGGTGCTTTATCTCCTCCTAAAGATCTAACTGCTTTGAAGATTTCCTCCTCCTTAGGTATGGAAAATAACATGTTATTCTGCTCCTTCAAAACCAAAGGAGGAACCACGCATAGGATATTAGCCTGACTTTTCAAGTTGATGTTTCTATCAGCCTTCATCAGGAAGGAGAAAAATGAAAGCATTTCCTCCTTTATTTCCTTTTCCTCTGTTATCTTCTGATCTCCTTTTTTCAAGTGTTGAATATGAGTTTTAGCTCTGTGTTTTAGAGTGGAAAGATGGAAAAACTTTGTATTTTTGTCTCCTTATTTCAACCATTGCACCCTAGATCTTTGTCTCCAATAGGTTTCTTCCTTTGTTATAATATCTTGGTATTGAACCAATTGTTCACTTTCTTCTCTATGGAAGTCAGAAGTATAACCGTTTTGCTAATTTTTTCCCTGAATTCTACTAATTTATTCCTTAATAGTCTTCTTTTTCTCAAAGATATTTCCAAAATAATCCTTATTCCATTTCTTAACTTCCTTTTTAACATTTTTGAGCTTGGAAGCCACTCTAAAGAGAGTTGTTCCCTCAATAGGTATATTCCACCACTCTTTTATTTTGCTTTCAAACTGTGGGTGCTGCATCCACATCTTTTCAAATCTGAACAGATGATTCTTTTTCTGGTTCAATTTGATCACTGTGAAAATAAGAGGGAAATGATCTGAGCCTATTCTATGGCATGCTTATAATTTACAAGTGTAATCTTTTGTCTAGTCTAGGGAAATGAGAGCCCTATCAAGCTTGGCCTGTATACATTCATTATCAAGTCTCTTATTGCTCCAAGTATACTGAATTCCTTGCAGCTTCACATCCATTAAGCCATCTTTACTTATAAACTCCATGAGATCAAATCTCCCTTCCATTTGAATAGTATTACCTCCCTTTTTCTCATAATCATAGAGAGGAACATTAAAATCTCCCATTATAATCCATCGCCCACAATAATCTTTGCTTCTGAGATTTGAGAAGGTTTCCCAAACCTTTTTCCTTTGGTTCTTGGCATTGGGAGCATAGATATTTACAACATACCAACTTTCCTTTTGGTCAAAACTAGTTATTTTAACAGCCAATTTTTTTTTACTTTCCATCAAAATAGAACCAGAATATTGGTTTTTTTTCCATAACATCATGGTTCCCCCTGAAGCACCTTCAGAGCTGCTGGCCTTAATAGTATAATTTTTAAAATCTTTGATCTGTTCTACTTTCTCTTTACTCATTTTGGTTTCTTGGAGCAGAAGGAAGTTTGGCTTTTGCTCTCTGACAAAATTCCTAACTAAATCTACTTTATATATGCTATTTAGCCCCCTAATATTCTAGCTAAGAATTCTCATTGGTTTTTATTGTTATGGAGCCATTTCAGTAGGGTTTCCTACTTTCCATCTGCTATATTGTGCTTGCTTTCCATCTCTCTATTCCTCTTTGCATTTTTTCTCCCAGGTTTATCTGGAGATCCTACATCCAATTTTAATTTGGCTTGCAGTTCAGATCCTTTTCCTTCTTTGCTCCTAAGAGGACCATTTCCTTTCACACTGCCATTTATCATCGCCATGTGTTTTGTATTGTTCTTTTTCTCACCTTTTATCTTTTGGTTTTTTGAGTTTTTACCGGTCTCTTTCTTTTCTTCTACCATTAGGGCCTCTTTCACTGGAGTGTTATTTTCATCCTTTAATACCTCCTACTTTTCCCCCATCTGGGCTTCACACATCTCTCCTTCTTCTATATTATTCCCCCCTTTAGGTAATACTTCTCCTTCCTCTAATCCTTCAATATCCTTTACCTTAAAAAGTTGATTTTCTAAACTTTGGGTATTCTGGTTTAGAAAATTAGCTTCTTCTTCTGTTAGATGATCTGGTTTTTTGTTCTTTGATTTCATCCCCTTCTCTTCCATTAGGGGACTAGATTTTTTTTAAAGGGGCTCTATTACTCCTAATAAATTTAGGTCACCATCTTCTTCTGTTGTAGAAATTTTATCCTCTTCTGTGTGTAGATCTACTAAAGCTTCTTGTTTCTTCCCTATCTTTCGATAGTCCTCTTTTACCTTCCATATTTTCTTTTGTTGAATCTTTATATTTTTCCCTTCCTAAAAATTTCCTGGATAGGATCTACCCCTTTTGGGGCAATTCTTGACCCAATGCCCCTGTTTCTTACACGCATATCACAAATTTGGCAAATCTTCAAAGACAATCTCTTGGGTTTTCTTACCAAGCTTAGAAATTAATTCCACTTTTTTTGGGAGATGGTTCAAGTCTACCACTTTAACATAAATTCTGGCACTTTGGAGTTTAGTTCTTGAATCCGTGACATTATCCATAGCCACTAACTCACCAAATGAACTAGAAATTCCATTGAAAATGTCCTCATGCCAAAATTCTAATGGAAGACCAGGCAGTCTAGCCCATATAGGGGTAGTTAAGAAGAAAGAGTCTAATAAATCCATTTTTGGTTCCCATTTCTTGATTGTAAGAGTGCATTTTCCAAAATACCAAGGCCCTTCACTAAGAAACTTATTCAAATCTTCTTTAAAATTGAAGATAAAAGAGAAAAAACCATTCACCATTGGTGCAATGTCTACTTCTCCGCGTACAGTCCATTTCTTTTTGATCATAGATCTGAGTGAATCTATATTTGGTCTAGCTCCTAGAAACTTTCCAACTAGAGTGAGTTCCATGGATGATACTGAGAAATCAAGTAGAGGGTCTGGGATAAAAACTTGAAACTCACCTTTCTCCCAGCATGATTTATATGTCACCGGTAGGAAAAGGGATTTCCCTGTTGGTTTTTTCCTAAATAATGATGACCAGGTCCTTTGTTCGGGGGCCCCTATCTGTCTTTCATAGTTCTTTTCTTTTTTATATTCAGCTTTATCTTTCACTTTTTCTGTGTACTTTTCTAACACACTTTTCAATGGTGAGTTTTCGACCCCACTATAGGGCTCGTTAGCAGATGAAAACCTTCTTTTGTCTGCATCAGTCAGTAAACCTAACCCTCCACATTTTCCTTCTTCCTCTGCTGTACCACTAGGATCTATTCCTCCTACCAAATTCTCCCTAATTCTTTTCCCACTCATTCCGAATTCAAAATGTTACTCTTAGTTGGTAAGGGACAATGTGCATGAATTCTTGACACTTGACAATGTTAGTGTTAACCAAATTTTGATACCATTACCTAGGCCCACAAAAAAACTTACTTGTCATGCCTAATTCCCTTATTAATAACCCAATCCATTATTTATGAGGTCTTAAAATAGTATTTATAAATTTATTTTAGCATAATTTAAGGTTAATTTGACAAGATTAAGGGAATGATTTATTTTGGTCTTGTACTAGTCTAGTCATGACATGGTGTAAAGAAAATGGAGTAAAATGGTGTCATAGGTTCATAAATTTTCCCTCAAGTCATATTTATCCTTAATAAACTTGTATAAACATTTCATGTATGTTTGGAAAGATTAAGGTTAATTTTAAAAGTTTAAGGTAAGTGAAATTGAGGAGAAATGTGCTTTTTAACTAACTCTAACACTTGTCAAAGTTAACAAAGATAAATTATAAAAAAATCATACTTTTAAGAGATTAAGGAGGATTTATATAATGTTAATAATGCCATAAATTTTTATTTTATAGGTACAACATCTAGAAAGGAGAAAATAACTCCAAAGAAGGTAGTTTTAGTCACTTATATAGACTTGGGAGGATATATTTTTAGAGAAAAATCTTCAAAGTGTCACTTTACCTTATATAGATCATATTAACAAATATATATCTTTTATAGGTCTTGATAGGTCAAAATTTGTACTAGGTCCTCCTTCACTCTGTTAGCAAGCTATTAAGGGCCAACTTCATATGCTCAGTATAGATATAGGAGAGAAAGCCATGGTTTGAGTTTATGTAAAAATGAAGGAGCCATAATGTACATTAGTTTTGTGGTATTATTTATCATATTGGTTATTCCATCTTTATGAACCATCATTAAGACTAGTAGGTGGTCTTAAACCTCACATAAACCCCACATGCTTGATTTTGGGAAATTTTCAAGCAATTTAGAGATATTTGAAGCATGGTATGAATTTTAAAATGTAATTATGGATATTAAAAACCATTTCACATAATATTAAATTAGGTTCACATGGGTGAATAACCAAACATAGAGATGAGTTTACATGAGAGAGGAGTTGCAGGGTTTACACTTGAAATTTGGATGTTTCCACAGGTTTCATGCATATAGGTGGTTGTCAAATGTTATAAAAAACACATATAATCCCTCCATAATCTCACATGATCATCCATTAACATATTGATACTGTACATGTCTTAGACCCTTCATAAAATCATTATTTTCCTTTGTTGTAGGACTATACAAATGCTAAGGAAGGATTCTTATTAGTTGTGGAGGTCTACTCATTTTAATTGTTCCTAAAATGGTACTTAAGAACTATATAATCCCTCCATAAACATATTCATTCTTTCCATCACCTACAAAAAATGTTATCTTGTGAAAATGTAACACATAGGCAGACCTTTCACACTCTTACATTAGGTAGTATGGATAAAGAGAGTCCCATAATTTGCATTGAAAGTGTTCAAAATTTTATTAAATAGGGAAGATAACATTGTAGTTTTTTAATTAATGAAAACATGTTTTAGGATGCATGAATAAATATTCCTAAAATGATAAAAAGGTAGACCTATAGGTTTCCTTTATCACATAAAATGCAACAATTCTTGCATTGGAGATGTTAGTTTGAGGGTCAAAAAAGAGGTAAAATTAATTAGTATATGTTTTATAAATTTTCACTAGTTAAGTTAGAGGAAAATTATTCCATTATAAACTCACTCTTCAACCATAACAATCAATAGGCCCAAACACACTATAGGTTTGTTATGAGGATAAGGAGTATATGATATCTGAATTCATTTATAAAGAGTGGAGATAACACTCAAATATATTTAAAAAATTAAACATTATCCTTATATAATTTTAAATTCATATGAAGGTAGGTTCTAAAGATGTATAAGTATGTTTAAGCCTATTAGGTTTAACCTCCTCACATAGGCCAATTTGAGAATTCAATTGGTTTTCAAGCATGAAAGAAGATGCAATAATGGAATGAGGGTTGAGTTATAATGAATAAATATGATTTAAAAATGAATTAAGAGTAAAATATGACCTAAATAAGATATTATAAGTTAATCAATACCAACCTAGTTTAGGGCTTGCAGTCACACAATCAACTAGCTCCTACAGGCCTGCCTTTTCATGATAGAAATGTCTATTGGTGAATGAAATCCTAAGGCTTGTGTCAAGAATAAAACCATATAAAAATGAACATATAAATATATCATAACCTGAGTTTGATCTTCAGGGTAGTTTAAGGAAACTCTAAGGTTGAGAAAAATGTCTAGGCTTGGTAAGCTTGAACATGCACACATAGGCATGTGTGTTAAATGATGAAGAGAATGATCTGTTGAGGGTGAAATGAAGTAGAAAATACTTAATAATGTGTATAATACATTAAAAACATTATATGAAGTGCTAAACCCATTCAGTAGTAAGAAATAACTCAAATACAATATTTTAGGGTCAAACAAGGCACTTTGCCTATAAACCCTAACATCAATCAATGAAGGTTATAAGAGGTTTAATGAATATAAATGGTAGGAATATAATTAAAATAATTCAATACACACTTCCCTAAAGTGTTTATAGATAAAACCAAACTCCAAAATGCCATTTCTAACTCACTTTCTCTCTCAAGCTCACCAAATTAAGACTTTCTAGCTCAAGGAACACCTTCTCTAGCTTGGAACAATATGGAAAAGATGAATGGAATCCAAAGATACTACATGATATTAGGGGGATGTGTGAAATTGTGATTTTTTTAATTTGTTCATTTTTTAAGGGCATGTACTTTATGAATTATCGTTAAGATGATAAGTGTGTTTATGGTTGCTTAGAAAAGGAGTGACCTAATAGAAATAAATTATTTAAGAGGTGATTTAAATGATTTTAATTTACCTTAAAAATAATTAAACATCATTAATCACTCCAAGAGGACCCTCAACATGAGACTTTATTGTACTTACACCTATACAGATGCATTAAATGCTATGATGTTTTAAGGATTTGGGCTCAAGATAATTTATTTGACTTCATGGATACATGAAACCATTAGGGAGGATGGATTGAGGTTTATTATAATTCATCAGGTATAAAATTATATACATACCACCTTGGATATGTTCCTACAGGTCTGACTATTGAAGGCAATGTGATGAAGGCTTTTGAAGACTAGGTTTTTTGGCCATTTCCTAGTTTATATATCTACATAAGATTTTAGAACCTTAAATTTGGCATGGATCATTTCAAAATGGTGTTAAAAGTGAATCAAATACTTATTCCTAGTTTCACATGTGTGTCATAGTTTTATATCCAAAAAATAGTTTCTAGGCCTAGAGGTCTAATGGAGAGCTAATTGGAGAGAGAAAATATATGAATAAGTGCACTTACGCTCAATTTACGATCAAAAAATTTAGAATGGAGCTGTAAGGGGATATTTGGTACTCAAAAAATACTTTATTTTTCCAATATCATTTAAAAAATCTTCCACACAAGGATCTTTGTGTGTTTTCATGGCTACAAAGCATTGAGGCATAGTGAGAGTAGTTTTGAAGAGGAAGATCAAGGTGTCAAGCCAAGTTTGAAAATCATATCAACTTGGAAAAGTATGAATCTTCAAAGAATCAAAAAATATTTTAGGACTTGATTCAACTATTATTCAACCTAATTTATTTATTATAACTCTCATTTGATACATGTCATGGATCATTTATATTCCCCTCTCTCCTTTACTCTCATTTCTATATTAATTCAACCTTTATTGGTATTGTATTAATCCTCCACCTAGGTATGGAAAATCCCTTCCCATTTGTATTCCTTTTATAAATTATAAATAATTAGTTTTACCTCCCTCTATGATTGTTCTTAGTAGATGTGTATGAATATTTGATATTGTCAAGTAATTTGACTTGTCTTCCTTGGTATGTTGTCCTTTTCTAACACATAGATATAGTTTGAAAGCTTATTTTGTAGGTAATTTGAAGTTTGTAAGTGTGGTTCAAAGGTTTATTGATCTTTTATATTCACTAGTGTCCTCCGAGACTTCTTGACTAGTCCTCCTAGCCTAAGAATCCATCAAAACCTTCACATTGAAATACTTATGTGAAATATTAAGATTAGGAGTAGTGTATGTAAGGTTAGTTTCTTGGTCTATAAGTACACATGCAACTTGTTGGTAGTGGAAAACTTATTTGGTGTATATATTTATTTGATTTCATGTTATCCTTCTCATTTTCATTGAAAATATTAGTGTAGTAGAGGCTAATTGATGCATCAAGGGGATCTAGTCATATAACCTATAGGTTTGATCCACCTAAAGGTCACCCAAAGCCTAGGATCAATCCCATTGCATAGCTCAATTTTATATGGCATGAATCACCCTATCAAGAGTGAAAATATAAGAAATAATAGGTTTGGATATTTGGTGGGATTAAATTGATATCAATTTTTGGATTTTTTTGGTGTTATTCTTCAATAAAATGAACTTTGGAACAAAAAATCAAGCATCCATAGAGACTCTAAATGCATTTAGTTGGTTATAATAGCCCAGGTACCATTTTAAGAAAGTGTTATTACATTTCTACCTTTATCATGAAGTTTCATGGTTGGGTTTGATGTTGATTTTTATTTTACATAAGTTGAAGAGCTATATCAAACACATGTTCATTCTTATTAGTATTTTTTTAATCCATATTAGTAGTATATTAAACCTTATTAGCCTTGTTATTAAAATTATTACCCTCCTTATTTTCCTTAGAAATCATACCAATCCAATCCACTTCTTTGGCAACCTTCTCATTCCTCTGATTATCCTTCTCAATACCAAGTTACCCATAGTCAACATAGGAACATTTCAAATCAGTCCATCTCAAATTTCAAGAAAACTCTCTTGATCTATGAAAGGTATATGATATGGCTTAACACAAAAAGGGAGTATGGTTAAAGTATTCATCATCATCTCATTCATAATGTGATATATTCATTATATATAAAAAAGAGAGATTGGAAACCTATTAAAAGATTAAATTAGAAAAGACTCACATGTGACATGATGGACATAAGTGGCCTAATTCATGGCATAGAGGATAATCTAAGAGTTTATGAAGGATAATAGGTCCAATGATATCATCCATATGTGACTTCATCTATACAACCTCAACCCTCTTATGTGCCACCCATGATTACTCAAAATACCATTTTAAATGAGCTTTAAAGTGTTCCAACTCCTTCACATACCCCTCAAGATTTCCCATCATGTAAATCTATCGAAGATAAAATTCAAACTAGGAAAGAGGTTGTTGTTAAGTAGCCTATTATTGAGAATCAATATGGATCAAAATTGGAGATATTTATTTCTACTTGGAAAGTAGATAATGAAGCTATCTTGGCATTAAATTATGTTCCTCTTCTTCAAAAACCATCCAAGAAGTCCTTTAAGATTCCAAGTTAGAATCAATTGGTAATATCATGGGATAGCTAAAGTAGAACAAACATATTATTGGGAGAAGATATCAACGAAGAATTTAAACCTATTCAAGCCCCTCTCATCCCTCCTTGAGAACATAAATCCTTCCCATATTAAAATTACATTCAATAAAGAATCCTAAGTAAACAAGAGACCCTTATCGAGAAGCTTGAAAAACCTAGGAAGTTTCAATATTGGAAGTCCATTCAAGAGAGTATTCAAATGACTAATGAGGTCCTTGTGGAGAAGATTTAAATCCAAAACATTAAAAAGATGTATGGATTTATTGATGAATTAATGGAAGAGAATAGCAAGAACATTGAGCATGAAAACTCAAAACTACTTTTTGATGATGAGCACCCTCTTCTTGAGAAAAAACATCTAAGTTGCAAATAGAGATCACTCTAAAGAAAATAATGAGGATGAAACTTCAAGTGCATGTGACCAGGATCTTATCATTGGAACACCACTTGGTCAATAAAGATGAAAACCAATGTTTGAAATTTAAGAGGAAGATAACTTTGATGAGGTACAAGCTGATCAAATCATAGTATATTTTGAGAGAGATGGTATTTCTCAATATGAATAGGATGATCAGGTTGTTATAATAGATGAGGAATATTATAATTATCTATTAGAGGTGGAAAAAAATTTATTTGAGCCCCATGATCATGATCATGATCAAGGAGACATAAATTCCAAATCTTTCTCAAATTGTGTTATGCTTACATATACATTAACTCCTATGAATCTTGAGAAGGCATAAGTGAACTAGAACCAAGTTAAAATATTTTGAAGGAATTGTTTAAAGTCATAATATCAAGATCCACTCTTATAGAGACATGTTATGGTATAATTCATATTGAAGAAGGTAATTTTATCAAGCAAGGCACCAATCAAGAGGAGGGCAACTCTCCAAGTTTTCCATTCCAATAAGTTGTTCCATTTTAGGATGAATTTTTTGTTGTCCTTAAAAAATTCTATCAAATTTTCATCCCATTTTCGAGTGATTCTTCACTCTTGGAAAAGGAAACTAGGTTTTATTGGCTTTAATCTCTCAAAAATCAAGATAAACTTCTCCTTTAATCCAATACTACAAGCATGCCAAGAGATCCATCTAATATTATTTAGCTTGATCAAGAACAACCTATGGATTAATATTTATTTAAAGAAAAAAAGTTTAGAGTGACTATGATTTGGAACATGACTCACATAGTCATCTTATGTACCCAATAATGAAAAAATAAGGTCCAATTGTTATTCTAAGATGCTATGATCATGCTAATCATATTCAACTGCAATAAAAACCCTCAACTCTATGAACCATGGTTCATTGAAATCTACTTAACATGTAATAACTTGATTCCATGATGTCATGATGACCTTAATAACTTTCCATTTGATTATGAATGAGAAAGAAACATTGAGGTCAATTGTGTATAGTGTTTACTTTTGATTTGTGTTCCCTAAGTGTTTATTATCACATGTGTGTGTGTTTTGTCTTGTTTTCTATGTTGTATTTGTTTTTGGTGTGGTTAGAGGTCAAATTGAATATCTTGTCTTGTGTCAAAGTAATTTTAGGTATAATTTTTAGTATTATATGGCTCCATTACCCAATGGATTGACTAGGCAACTAATCTATATGCTTAACAAACAAGCATCCCTAGAAGATTGCTAACAATGTTAGCCAACTTTTGGCTACCATTACCTAGGTTCACTAAAAAAATTATTTTCATGCCTCATGACCTTGTTTATAACCCATTACATGATTTATGAGGTCTTAAAAGGGTTTATGTAAAGTCCTATTAGCATAATTTAGGTTAATTTGAAAAGATTAAAGTAATGTTTTATTTTGGCTTTGTAATAGTCTAGTCATGTCATGTTGTAAGGTAATGGAGTAAAATAGTGTAATAGGTTCTTAAGTTTTGCCTCATGTCATATTTATCCTTAATCACCTTGTATAAACATTTCATGTATGTTTGGAAAGATTAAGGTTCATTTACAAAATTTAAGGTAAGTAAAATTGAGGAGAAAGGTAATTTTTAACTAACTCCAACACTTGCCAAAGCTAAAAAAGATAAAATTTCCATACATAATAATTTTTAGAGATTAATAAGGAGCTGTCTATTGTGAATATATGTCATGAATGTTAGACTTTGTTAGTTTGTTGGTGAAACATTGAGAAAGGAGAAAATAACTCCAAAGAATGCATTTTTAGTCCCTTGTATGGACTTGGGAGGATCTATTTTTAGATAAAACATCTTGAAAGTGTCCCTTAACATTATACAATTCATATCCATAGATATATATTTTTTACATATCTTGAGAAGTCAAAACTTGCACCAGAACCTCCATCACTCTACTAGACAACTAGTAAAGGCAAACTTCATGTGTTCAGTATGGACATAGGAGAGAGAGTCATGGTCTAATATTTTAAATATAATAAAGGGGCCTAATGAAATTAAATTTTGTGTATTTGGTTATCATATTTATTACTCCATATTTATGAACAATTATCAATACCATCAGGTGGTCTTAAACCTCACATACTCTATTTTGAGTAATTTTCATGTGATCTAGAGATAGTTCGAGCATGGTATGAATTTTTTAAGTTATTTATGGATATAAAAAACAATTTAATGAAATATTCCATCAATTTCACACATGTTAATAACCAAACATCGAGAAGAGCTTACATGAGAGAGGAGTTGCAGGGTTTACACTTGAAATTTGGAAGCTTCTATAGGTTTCATGCATACATGGGGTTTTAAAATGTTTTAAACAAAAAATATAATCCATAAATAATCTCACATGATCATAAATGAACATTTTTATACCATACAAGTCTTAGACCCTTCACAAACTCATTAATTTCCTTTATCATAGGCCTATAGAAAGGCTCGGGTAGGGTTCTTATTGGTCGTGAGGTTTAATCATTATAAGTGATCCTAAAGTGGTAATTAAAAAATATATAATCCCTCCATACACATATTCATTGTTTACCTCACCTAAAAAAAATTTATCTTGTGAAAATCTAACACACAGGCAGACCTTTCACACTCCTATAGAAGGTAGTATGAATAAAGGGAGTCCCAAAATGTGCATTTAAAGAGTTCAAAATTTCATGAAACAAGGTAAATAACATTGGAGGTTTTTCATCAATTAAAACATGTTACATCATGCATGAATAAATATTCCTAATATGAGAAAATTCAAGACATACATGTCTACAGACCTACACGTCTCTTTTCTCACATAAAATGCAACATTTCTTGCATTCAACATGTTCATTTGAAGATAAAAAAGGAGTTAAAATTAATATACATACATTTTTTAAATTTTTACCTATTAAGTGGGAGGAAAATTATTCCATTATAGTTTCACTCTTCATCCCTAACAATCAATAGGCCCAAACACACCTACAGGCCTTTTAGGAGGATAAGGATATAGTCTAGTCTTGAAAGAGTAAATTAGATGTGAATTAATTTATAAAAAATTGGATATAAAAATTAAATATAATTTCAAAATGAAACATGATATTTTTATAATTTTCAAGGAATATGAACTTAGGATCCAAATATGGAGAATATGTTTAAGCCTTTTAGGTTTACCTTCCTCACATAGGCTTGTTTGAGAATTTAGTTGGTTTTCAAGTGTGAAATAATGGTATGATGGTTGATTTTAAATGAAAAAATAGGATTTATGGAGGAATTAAGACCTAAATATGACCTTACTAATATAATATAGGGCAATCAAGACTGATCTACTTTAGATCCTACAGTCACATAGTCAACTAGCTCCTACAGGCCTATCATTTCATAAGAGAAACATCTATTATTGAATGAAATCCTAAGGTCTATGTCAATAATAAAAACATATGAAAATAACTATATAATTATATCATAACCTTCATATGATCTTCAAGGTCTTTTAAGTCAAGTCCAAGGTTGAGAAATCTATCTAGGCTTGGTAAGCTTTAACATGCACACATAGGTATGTGTGTTAAATGATGAAGATAATGGTTTATTAAGGGTGAAAGGTAAGTTAAAAGAATAAATAATGTGGATAAGACTTTAAATAAACATTATATGAAGTTTTAAACTCCTTAAAAAATAATAAATATCTCAAATATAGGCTTTTAGAGCCAAACTTCGTAGCTTGCCTATAAACCCTAACATCAACCAATGAAGGTAATAGGAGGTTTAAAAAATATAAATGGAAGAAAGATCATTGGAACAAGTTAATATGAATGTCAAATAACTTACCTAAAGTGTTTATATCTAAAAACAAGCTCAAAAATATGATTTTAAGCTCACTTTCTCTCTTAATGTCATCAAATGAAGACTTTCTAGTTTAAGGAGCACCTTCCAAAGATTATAATAGTACATACAAGATGAATGGGAGCCCAAGATCCTAGGGGATGTTAGGTGGACTTTTCCACTTGTGATTTGTGGAATTTTTTCATTCATTAATGTCCTATACTTTATGATTCATCACTAATATGATAAGTGTGTTTTTGGCTACCTAAAAGAGGAAGAGTAACTTAATGGAAATAAATCATCTCCAAAATACTTTAAAAGAGTACCTATTGGCCAATTTTTTTCCCATATAAGAATTTCTTACATGGTTTGCTGAAGAAGTATATTAGACACTTATAAAGGGACTCCAAGATTTTAAATTGGAAGAAACCATCTAGGTTCTCATGTTTTTTAAACATTTAGAGCATGGACCATATTGAAGATACCCTATGGGATGTCAAAATTTATTCAAACAGACATATAAGTTCAATGGATCCATCTAGTTCTTCATTGAGTTCATCCTGACATTTTGGATTCAATGGCAGAAAGTACAAGTAAGTAGTTTATTGAGGCTATATCTCACATATGTGGATGAATCAAGAAGAATTGGTCATATGGGTTTGTTAACTTTTGTGCCAAGATCATATGCACCAAATCTCATGTCATCCTCCCAAGTGCATCAAAAGTTATGGAGATCCAAAGTTCACCTCTAAACCAAATTCTATTATTTTTCCACAGATATTTTCAAAGAAGTTTCAACAGAGCCAAGTGAGCATATTCACAAAGCTATGTCCTACATGTGCGATACTTATAGTGGAAAATGGTCACATGGGTTTATTTATTTTGGTCCTTAGTTGTTATGCACTAAGTTATAGATCCTATGCCAAAGTACAAAATAAGTTACACATAATAAAATTTGGCTCCTCAATCATATTTTTCTAAGTTTCCCATACTTAGCCATATGAGCTTAACCATCATCGGGACATAATAGAGAAGTAAGTGTACTAGATAACATATGTATTTAATATCTTGCTTAGGAAGCCATTCACTAACCAAAAAAAAAACAAAATTGTAGTTCTACATGTTAGGACCATCCTTAAAAACTTTTAGGCCTATGCAAGTTTTCTAGCTCAAGATATAAATCTTTAAATTTGGATTTGTGCAGTAAGAAGTTCATACTAACATCAAGTTTAAGATCAAACAAAGTAAGTATATTTTAGCTAGAATTTGATTATCATGCACACATCAATGATGGTTATGAAAACATCATTTGACATCCCATAGACTATTAAATTTAAGATCTTTAACTAGATGTAGGATTTCAAATAGTGGGTCCTAACAAGATCAATGGTCCTCACTCAATCATACATCTTGATCCAACAATGTTATATGGGTCAAATAGTCAGATAACTTAAAATATCAGCACATGGCATAAACACATAAGGTGGTAGACTAATAGTAGGATCCTAAGGATTAATGAAGTTTTGACACATGGTGTAAGTGGTGATAAAGTTGACAATTACAAGATAGATCCAAGGGATCATGTTCATTCATACATGGAAAATCCAATGGATCAAGCTGAGTTAAAGTGTCAATGAGCCTAGTCAGTTTTTGATAAACAATTAGAGTAAAGGTGAGCCTAGGGTTTTTAATGGGAATCAAACCAAAGTTATTTTCAATAGAAGTAAAGGGTTCTTGTAGTGTCATCCTATCAAAATTAAATCTATATATAATGACATTAAATGGACATAGCCATGTAATATGATAAAAGGAACGTATATGAACCATAGTTGAGGCTAAATATAGACTTTTGGTTTGATATTTTTTATCATGTAAGGTCTATTTTAAGATTTTATTTTCCTTTTTAAAAGAAAAGGACCATGCATTAATTAATTCTTAGCTCTTGCAAAAATAAGGTAGGGTCCAAAAGGTGATATATGGTGTATGCACCTATTTTAATATAAGGAGTATAAGAAAACTAATGTCTTTAGACTAGTTTTCCATCTATAGGTAGAACCTATGACCTAAATATTGAAATTTAATGAATATGTGATTAATACAAGGGTTCCCATCATTAACAAAGTAGGTACTCTACCACCCAAGGGATGACATGATTATCAGTATTAAGATTCGATGATTTGATCTTCATGATTAGGTCAAGTGGACTTAGGGTCTTGAGATGGTGAGATGGTACTTGGAGAGGTAATTAGGGGCATTTATTTCTTCTAAAATAGACTTATTCATCATGGAAAATACCCTTGTCTCTATTAGGACACTCTCAACTAGTGAGAAGAGATCAGGGAATAGTGGAACAATAGGAGATCCATTTCTTGATCAAGACATGCATGGAAAAAGCAATCAAATGTTATCACCTCACTTCTTGAGCTCAAATACTTTCCTCCACTCTCTAAGGATTTTTTTCTCATCTCTCTTTCTCTCTTCTACTATAAATAGAGGCTTTTTAGCTAAAAATAGTTCCTCTCTATATTCTCTCTACTCCCTCTCTTGGGTATGACCAAACTCTACCAAGATGGATTTTGTAACCTCTTGAGGATGAATAGAAGACTATTTTTTATATTTTATTGTTCTAGTATAGTGTGTACATGTTATATTTATGTATGTGGTAGAAGTTTATCCCTAATCAAATTATGATTTCACTAGTTACTAGTTCATCTAGTTATGCAGGGCATGTTTAGTGTTCTAAATCTCTTGATTGAAGCCCACATGTGGATACTATGACTAGTTAGTGTCTTGATTTAGACATCTCTTTTCATTTCCCTTAGATTAGATCATTTTTTTAACCTCTTCATGAAACACTACTATATGATAGATATTTGGGATTTGGGATTTGGGATTTGGTCTTTTACTTATTTCATTAGTGTTTTAAGAGTCAAGCAAGGTGGATCAAACCATAAATTAGGTACATCACCACTATTATCTTAGTTTTCCTTTTTGTGTTTTCTCTCTCTCTCTCTCTCTCTCTCTACATTTTTATTGGTCATTATTAGGTTGTAGTAGTCTATAAATGAGATAAATGATGCATCAAACGATCTATCCTCATTAAAATTCCTAGACGTATGAACCCATGATTAGATACCCACGTCTTGGGGTAATTCTAGTGTTTGGACAAGAGTTTGGATGTAAGACCTAAACACTCATACCTATAGCTAGGGTACAAGTTTAGTCACTAATAATTTTGGCATGCCTAGTGGGACAAGGAAAGAAGAAAAAGATTGTTTGTGTGTTTTTCCTCTATCATATTTTGGAAGTAAGCATACTAGCACCAATGGTGACTCCAAATAAATTATTTGGTTATGAGTAGATGAAGTATATCCCAATGAAGCTTTTAATAATTTTTTTAAATATCATTTGAGATATGAGGTTAATATGAATAACTATGGTGAATATACCTATTATCTACCTCCTTATCATTAGCTCCAATATGATCCTCATGATCCATATGAGTCTAATCAACCCTTCTAAGATTTTTGTCAAAGTTATGAGGAACCTTGGAAAGTTTCTCATGATCCTTATTATAAAGGGAATGGTTCTTACCTTCCTCATGATCCTTAGCAATAATATAAGGACTAATATCAACCATGTATGTAATAATATTACCCTGATCCTCCATATAAACATCAAGCCCATCATGATATTGGTCCTCAATAATCCTATCATGATCCATCCATACCAACACTTAGGCAAACTTTAATAATCCTTGAAAATCATGAACTAGAATTGAACTGATAGAAATTTTATGTCCAAGATTGCCCTACTCACTTGATTCATCATGTGAGAGAGTCATTAAAGTAAATAAAATAAGAATGGACACCTATTTAAAGAGAAAATTGTAAGAATCTCATAAGTGACATGATGAATGTAGGTGGTTACATTCAAAGTATTGAGGACAAGCTAAAAGGCCTTAAGGAATAGTAGGTCCAACCTCACCAACCTTATGTGCCTTTGTATACACCACCTTAGCCTTCTTATGTGGCATCCATTCCTCTTCAAGATACATATAGTTTAAAGATACATATATTATATTAATGTTGTTTAAATTCCTCTAAGTATTGTATTCTAACACCTTTATTTGTTTTCCCTATTTCAGGTTAGTTTTTTTCAATAATTTCCTTAAGAAATTTTTTTGCTTTGTTGTTTTTTTGGTCCTTGTATTTATTTCAAGAGGGCTCAGAGTAGGATTGGCACCAGGTCAATATGTTTGATCCAGAGAAGAGACTCCACACCCAATGGAATAGACAAGGCACATGGTCTAATTTTTTTTCATAGAAAGGAATGAAAACCTTGTGAGTAACCAAATATTTTGGCCAATTTGTGACCCACATAAGAATATATTGCATGGTTTGATGAAGTAGTAAATCAAAGGCTTAGAAAGGGGGTACAAGATTACAAATTGGAAGAAACCATCTAGGTTGTCATGTGTTTTAAAAATTTAGATCATGAACCATATTGTAGAGACCCTATGAGATTTCAAAATTTCTTGGAACAAAATATAAAGTGAAAGGGATCCATCTATTTATTCATTGAGTTCATCCTAACATTTTGTATCCAATGGTAGAAAGTACAAGTAGGTAATTTATTGATGCCAAATATCACACGTGTGGATGAGTCAAGAAGAATTGGTCATATGGGTTTTTTCACTTTTATGCAAATATTATATTCACAAAATATTAGGTTCTTTTCCCAAGCACATAAGAAGTTATGGAGATCTAAATTTGGCCTCTTAACCAAATTCTATTGTTTTTTAATAGCTATTTTTAAGGAAGTTCTAGTAGAGCCAAGTGATCATATTCATAAATATATATATCTCATGTGTGGTAGTTTCAAGGGAAAATAGCCATATGGGTTTGTTTAATTTGGTTCCTAGTTACTACATTCTAAGTTATAAATCCTCCACTAAAGTGAAAAAGAAGTTACACATGATCAAAGTTGGCTCCTCACTTAAATTTTGATAAGTTTTCCATACTTAGACAAATGAGATCAACTATCACCAGGATGTCACAAAGAAGCAGTTAGACCAAAGAAATTATGAATGTAATATCTTCCTCAAGAAGCCTTACACCACCATAAAAACAAGCACAATTATAGTTATACATGCTAGGACCATCCTCACAAACTTTTAGGGCTATGAGAGCTTTCTAGCTCAATATATAAATCTTCAAAGTTGGACATGTGTAGCAAGATGTTTGTACTAACATCATGTTTAATATTTAACAAAGTAATTAATTTTGATCTTAAATTTGATAGTCACATGAATGTAAATGATGCTCATGTGAACATCATTTGATGTCCTACAAACCATCAAATTTAATATCATGAACTAGCTATTAGCTTTAAAATAGTGGGTCCCAATAAGATCAATGGTCCTCACTTGATCATACATATTGATACAATGGTGTGATATGATTCAAATAGTTAGATAACTCAAAAGATAAACATGTGGCATAAACATGTAAGATAGTATACTTACAATAGGATCTTGAGTATTAACATGCATTTGACACATGGCATAATTAGGGACAAGGTTGATAATTCAAAGATAGATATGAGGGATTACGTTCCTTCATACCTAGAAAATCTAATAGAGTGAGCCATGTCAAAGTGTCAACAAGCCTAGTAAATTTTTGATAACCAATTGAAATAAAGGTGAGCACAAGGTTTTCAATATGAGTCAAACTGAAGACATTTTTGAAAAAAAGTAAATGGGTCCTATAGGCTCATCCTGTCACTAGGAAATCTCAATCTAATTCCATTAAAGGGACACAACCATGTATTGAGATATAAGGAACATATATGGACTGACATTGAGGCTAAATATGGACCTCTAGTTTCATATTTTGTATCATGCAGGGTCTATTTTTAGATTGTGTTCACCTTTTTAAAAGGAGCACCCATGCATATATGAATTCTTGGATCTTACAAAAATAAGGTAGGGTCCAAAAGGTGTTATATGGTATATGGGCCTATTTTAATATAAGGACTATATGAAAACCAATATCCTTAGATTAGTTTGTCATATATAAGTGGGAGCTACAACCTAAATATGGAAATGCAACAAATATGTGATTAATGTAAGGGTACCCATCATTTACAAGGTAGGTACTCTACCACCTAAAGCATGACATGATTATTAGTATTAGGATTCAAATATTTGATCCCCATGAATAAGTCAAGTGGATTAGGGTCCTAAGATGGTGAGATGGTACTTGGATAAGTATTTAGGTGCATTTTATTTTTCTCAAATGGACTTAGTCATCATGGAACAAACCCTTATCTATATTAAGACACTCTTAGCCAATAGCAAGAACACAGGGATTAGTAGGACAATAGGAGATCCATTTGTTGATCAAGACATGCATAGAAAAAATAATAAAGTGATTTCACCTCACTTATTGAGCTCAATTACTTTCATCCACTCTCCAAGTCTTTTATTCCCATCTCTCTTCTACTATATATAGAGGCTTTTGAGCCAAAAAATAGATCCTCTACATATACTATCTACTCCCTCTCTTAGGCATGACCAAACTCTACCAAGATGGATCTTGTAAC
The DNA here is from genome assembly GCA_037957365.1 of Torreya grandis. Taxonomy (NCBI): domain Eukaryota; kingdom Viridiplantae; phylum Streptophyta; class Pinopsida; order Cupressales; family Taxaceae; genus Torreya; species Torreya grandis. Next base: position 497,237 of record JARHVA010007173.1, on the reverse strand, counting down.
ATCTCAAGGTTGAATAGAAGAATATGTTTTAGATTTCATTTTTATGGTATAATATGTACATATCAGATTTTCATATGTGGTAGAAGTTTCTCCCTCATCAAATTATGATCTCACCTAGTTACTAGTTCATGTAGTTATGCAAGTCATGTTTAGTGTTCTATATCTCCTTATTAAATCCCACATGTGGATACTATGACTGGTTAGTGTCTTAGTATATACGTCTCCCTTAATTTCCCTTATTTTTGATATGAACCTCTTCTTGAAACAATAATGTATCCTAGATATTGTGATCCTCGATTTGTTTTTTAACTTATTTCATTAGTGTTTTAAAAGTCAAGTAGGGTAGATCAAACCTTAAATTAGGTACATCACCATTGTTATCTTAAGTGTCCCTTTCATTTTTTTTATATCTCTCTCTCTCTTTTTTCCCATTTTTCCTAGTCGTTAATAGGTTGTAGTAGTGTTTAAATGATCTAAATGATGCATCAGATGAGCTAGCCTCATTTAAAATCCTATAGGTCTAACACTATTATATGATACCCATAACCTAGGGTTATTCCAATGTTGGACTAGAGTTTTTAAGTAGTATCTAAACACTCCTACCTCTATATAGGGTGAAAATTTATCCCCTAATAGTATCCTCACCATGATACTTGCCTATACCTACACTTATACATGTGCATTAAATGTTGTGATTTTTTAAGGATTTAGGATCAAGATAAGGTATTTGACCTCATGGATAGATAAAAACCATTGGGAAGGATTTATTAAGGTGTCTTATACCTCATTATGTCAAAAAAAATGTACATTCCACCTTAGAAGTGTTCCTCCAGGTTTGATTATTGAAGGTAGTGTGAAGAAGGATTGTGAATACTAGGGTTTTTAGCCATTTCATGGTTTACATATCTACACAACATTTAAAAACCTCAAATTTTATATGGATCATTTCAATAGGGTGATAAAATTTAATCAAACACTTATTATTATTGTTTTAAATTTGTGGGATAAGTTTATATCCAAAACTCAAATTTTAGGCATAGAGGGCTAATGGAGACCTAATTAGAAAGAGAAAATAGATAAGTACTTCCACTCAATTTATAATCATGAAATTTGGTAGGGATATGTAAGGTAATATTGGGTACTCAAAACTACCTTTATTTTTCAAATATATTTCATATATTCTTTTACACAATGAACTTTGTGTGTTTTTAGGAATACAAGGAATTGAGATCAAGTGAGAGCTTTGGGTGCAAGATGAAGGATTAGGGAGTGATTGAGTATTAAAAAGGATTTGGTTCAGGTTTGATAAGGTATATATATGAATTAAATTTATATTTCATTAGTTAATATGAAATCAAGATTTGACATTTGCAAGCAAGGAAAGGAGTAATGAAGCCAAAGTGGTTTCAAGACATCTAAGGAAAAATGATCATCGATTCAATGTCAGTTTAGAAGATTCTTAAGTAGATTAAACATGTCAAGAGTAGGGGTAGAATGAAAGTAAGCATAACCAATGATGAAGATTTCTAATTTTCACCTCACAAGTCAAGAGAAGGGCAATTTTAAAGACGAAGATTAAGGTGTCAAGCTAAGTTTGAAACTCTTATGCCACTTGGAAGAGTATAAATCTTTGAGGAATCAAAACATGTATTTAAGGACTTTATAAAACTATTATTAAACATAGTTTCTTGTTTTTAACTCTAATTTAACATATGTAATGGCTCATTTATATGCCTCTCTCTCCTCTACTCTCATTTCTATATAAATTCAGCCTTGATTGGCATTGTATTCATCCTCCACCTAGGTATGGAAAATTCCTACCCATTTGTATCCCTTTGATTAATTAGAAACAACTATTTTTACCTCCCTCTATGATTTTTGTTAGTGTGTGTGTATGAATAGTTTATCTTATCAAGTGATTTGACTTGTCTTCCTTGGCATGTTGTCCTTTCCTACATGTAGATATAGTTAGAAAGCTTCTTTTATAGGTCATCTAAAGTGTGTAAGTGTGTTGCAAAGGTTAAGTGATCTTATCTATTCACTAGTGTCTTCCAAGGTATATTTTTTACTCATATCCTAATCATCCATCATAACCCTCACATTTAAATACTTACATGAAATATTCATATTAGGATTAGTATATGTATGCTTAGTTTGATTTTTTATAAGTGCATATGTAGTTGGTTGGTAGTGATCAACTTATTTGGTGTATCTCCTTTTATTCTTTCATGTTATCCTTCTACCTTTCCATTGTAAATTATTAATGTATTAGATCCTAATTTATACATCAAGGGGATCTAGACCTATAATCTAGAGGTTTGATCCACCTAAAGTCCACCCACAACCTAGGATAAATCCCATTGCATAACTCAAGTTGAGAGGGATTGAATCACCCTCTCAAGGATGCAAATTTGAGCTATAATAGTTAGTATTTACATATATTTACCATACATGACTTGTGTGTAAATATATGACTCATTCACATACCCATGAACATATAAACTCACCTTATATGTGTTTGGTATTCCATATTTTCTATTTTTCACCTAAAGGAATTCCCAAGTCTATGTCTAATATATTATATGTATTAGACTATCTCCTAATTATCATATCACAATTTCATACTTTTTGGATTCCTTCAATCATATTTAGACAACTCTAGTATATAAAAACATAAAGATATAAAGTATGTATCCATGCATCTTTTGATGGTTAATTAAAATATTTCATATGATTTGGCATGTATGTTTCACATATCAATGGATAAAAAAAGTTACCTATAGATTTGACTATTTATACACAACATTCTTAAGCCTATTTCCATCTAAAAAGCCTCTAACTATAAAATACCAAGAGTACCTCTATAAAATTCAAATTGAGATTAAAAAAATGAAAAAATTAAAACCAAAAACCTCTCAAAGGAGCAAGCCTTAGAAAATACTAGATCACCAAAGGTAACTTAAACATTGTGTATTATCAAGTATAAGAATCAAAATTACAAGTTGCATCCATACTAAAGGATAAATATTTAACACATAAACCTAACTAAGATAACTATGTGTGGACACATAAACCTTGCTAAGATAATTACATGTGGTTTAATACATCCTTGGAATATTAGAATAATATGGAATTCTCAAACACTCAATAAGGTATGGTTAGGCTTAGCTCAACTTGTATCTTCCATTACCATTTTAGGTAAACGTAGTTTAAAAAGTAAATAAAGTATTTTAATGTAAAGGATAAATAATTATGGATTACACACAGTAATGATTTTTTTATATTACAAAAAATAATAGTTTAGTAGGCACAAAGATGTGTCAAAACATTTTGTCACATCTTATATTGACATTTCCAATAGAAATTATATGACTTTAGTTTTCCAAATGGATCCATATTGTACTATATCTATCCAAAGAGGTCCAAAAAATGGGTTTTTATATTTAAGTGATTTTTTATCTAGTTTCAGTCCTTATCACTTTCACATAGTATTTTATCTAAAAAGAACAATAAAAATATAAATAACCTATTTTTTCTTGTTATTTATAAAAATAGTAAATTTCATTTTAAAATTTTCCCATAATTCATATTTTCTGAATATAGATATAGTTTTTACAATTTTAAAATTCTTGTTTTATGATTTTTTAGGTTAATTAATTAAAAAAAAAGATAAAACAACTAGTATACCTTCCATGTAAATGAAACAAAAAACTCTCTTGTGTGTTTAATGCAATCACATAATGAATCATTCTAGTAGAAAAATATATAATATTTTATTTATGTAGTATTAATTATGTAGGGAGAATTGTTGTTAAATATTCATTACTTTATGTTAAATTTTTATCATTACATTATTTCATGTTTTAAATGAAAAAAAAGGATATTTGTCAATTTTTATTTCAAGAAGTGTTGCATGATGAATTACCACTCAAACCTACTTTGAATTAATTTATAATAGTTTCATGAATTATAGTTCTAGGTTTAACCACCAATGGAAATTTATTTTAGGTTATTATTTTATGTTAACATGCATTGTGTCTTGAGCTTGATATCTATAATAATGATCCACATGTTATAATATAAGCATAATTTGGGAAGGGATTAAAAAAATAATATATGACATTCATAAGTAAATCTAAAAAAACAAATTAAATTAATAAGTACCTTAATATGATGTTATTTTTCTCATTTTTATTATATTAAATTACTTATTATTTGAATTTGAATTTATTACACATGGATATTGGTGTGTTAATAATGTTAATTTAGTTTTATTTTATATGCACCTTGTGGCTTGTATTCTTTGTTTAAATAAAATAAATAAATGTTATTACTTTTATTTATTGGGAAAAATTATGGTCATGACACAACATTTTGATAAAACCTAACCTTACATACACCATATAACTTTGAATATGGAATTTTAATGTTAGTTGATGAGTCTATTGAGTTCATCTTAAAAACACATAAGGATTCTTGAATAGTCATAGTTTATTATCTTATCTTATCTCACATGAAAATTAAGATACACACATATTTGTATTTAATAAATACAAATAATAATTTGATTTATCATATGAGGATATGCATAAATATTATCCTATTTTTTTTTCACAATATCATCACTTATATTTATATAACTTCTATTATCCAAAAGTATTGAAAATTCCCAAAGAAGAATCTAATCTTTGTCATAAATAAATAATCAATATTATAGATGGTAATTTTATACTATTATGGGTTAATTTGAATGGGTAATCAACATAGTCCTTTTTTGCAATAAATTCACCATGATCATTCAAATATACATTGAATTTACTAATCTCAACTTAGCATGTCCAAATGATATTTTCCCATTACCTTCAAACAATGGAAACTATTTATTATACAGTATAATATGAGTTATTTTATCTCATGGTTCATCTTTAGATTCAATATCAATGTCAAAAAACAAGAAAAACTTAGTGTGGTAGGTATTGTTATGTCAGTATTTCCTTTGGCCTTGACAATCTCAAATAAACCTATCAACATGTTATGACTCATATATTTATGATATCAATCACAAGATTGTTAAAACTTATGAGGATGATCTCATTGATAAATCCAAGAATTTTAAAGATAATCCTTTTCATCTAAGTGTAATATTTATTTTATTAATTAAATATAAAGTTAAATTCAAATACAAAAATGTGTCTTTGATGTCATTTTTAACAATATTTTATTATCTATGGTATATAGAAGAAGGATTGAATTGATAATTTCAATATAATGTCAAAGGTATTATTATCATTCATATACCAATAACCATCCTTTAAATATGTATATTTCTTATAAAACTTCTAATTTTTTTAAAATTCATTGCCAAGTTTTCCTATCAAACTCATCCAATCAAATCTAGTTTTAATAAAATTGGAAAACTTGAGTGGAGTGATTCTTGCCAAAACACATTTAAAAACATGAATATGTCTTTATTAAAAACTCCCACACTATGACCACCACCCAAAAAATCACCTTTCATTTTTTAAACCTCTTCTACCAATATCTCATTTGGGGAAATGTTTGTGTCATAAGATGAATCTGACAAAGAATATGCCATATGTTGCATTAGCCATATATTAATTTACAATCAGACACACTATGCTAATTTTTAGTGTGAATTTATAACTCTCTACTTTTTCTTCCAAAAATATATAAAATTACATACCCTATCAAACAACTTACGAAATTATCCATACAAAATCTCTTCATTATTTCCGCTCCAAAGTCTATTTTTTAATAGTGATAGAATTTGTAAATGGATGGTTATCCTCATGTAATTTTACTTAAAATCACCAAAAAAAAAATCAAGAGTAAAGTCATCTCTAATAAAATGTTTTCCATGCCTATTCTTTATGAAAGGCATACTAAAATATCCTTGATAATCAAGACATCTTAATCAAAGGTTTTTATTGATCCATATCTCTTAAATATTATTTCAATGATTTTTTAAAATTTATCATGATGTGAAATCCCTAAGATAACCTTAATTACATGCTTTTTTAATTAAAAACACTAAAATATGTATAAGAATAATAAATCAAAGTTATATTAAAATTTCATTACTTTACTTGGAATCTACACTTTAATAAAACCAAGTGATTATAAGCATTTGGGTGGGACATGTCATCTACTATCCTTTTTAAAATATAATTCCTCTATAATGTAAAATAAAATATTATGCTACCAACAAAATGGCTTAATACAAAGCTTTTAATTATTATAATGCAAGAAACCATCAGTTTAGACAAACCTTACGTGTCAATTTAGATAAACCTACATTACATGCTTTAATTGATTCCAATATTTTATGTTGACAAGTAAATGGATATTATCAATGTAAAAGTGAAAACCTTTAAAAATATTATGAGTTTGAAACAAATATTACTAAATAATTTCTATCTTCAAATATTGGGGAAATCCCATGAGAACAAAGCACCATGAAATATGTTTTCACTTATTCAACCTCCTTATTTCATCCACATAAAACATTAAATGACAATAAATTACTTATTCATGTGTGTAAATAACCATGTATTTCAATTCTTTAGAATGGTTACCTTATTTTAAACATTGAGGTTGCCACCATAAAACACATACCCTAGTATAATGATACCATTCAATTTATATAAAACCAAAAATAAACTCTCAATTTGAATATCATGAAAAGATTATAATTTGAAAGAGATATGTCAAGAGTATCATCAAATATAACATATTATATTATAAAAATATGTAACTCACCATGTTATGATTTATTATGAAATATGAAGAACCTCCTCTTTGTTTTAGATCAGTGTTTAGGATTGAGGGGTCCCTATCCCATTCACTTTTGACTAGAGTTCCAACTAGTTTGGGATATAATTAGGGGCTCAAATCCCCAAGATAGTACAAATAAATTTCCACAATTAGACCAAGAATACCGATGATTGGTCACAACCAACCCAAGAATATAAATGATTGACCGCAACTGGCCTAAAGAATACCAATGATTGGACATAATCAGCCAAAGAATATTTAACGATCAGCCACATCTAGCCTCCAATACCAATTTTATATTTGAACTTAGGTGGTGATTAAAATAACCACATCACTTTACCAACTCACCCACATCTCATCAGTAATGAATAACCTCCTCTTATTAAACAAGTGCATATTAGAATGTTTATAGGTAATTGTATCAAACATGTTGAAACCTAAAACTAAATATACATGGGTTTTCATTGGACAATAATTTGAAAACACTCCATATTTTTTGTAAGAATAGAATACTTAATGACTACATTATGTTTTAAAAAAAATATACCCTTTGTGTTTATTTATGTTTAATAATTTTTTTAAGGATCCTTCCTAAAAGCTTAGGATCAAAATAAAATCTTTAGAGATTCTTTGATCAAAATTATCTTTATGAGATTTACTTTAGGGTTCAACTCCTAAGTCTCATTCACTCCTTTTTACATATTTTCCTTATTCAATTTAAAACTTTAAATATCATGGATATCATAGTTACGGTTATATGGCGAAAAAACATAATGGGAAGCTCCCACCATTAGATTATATTCTATCCAACAATAATAGTCAATCAAATTAAATTTAAGAAACATATGCACTATAAAATAACTCAATAAATTGATTTCCCATGCCTATATATATTAAATTAAAATATAAGGCTAAATTTCATAAGGATGCATAGAAAGGGACCCACAAAGACATTAAGGAAATAGGAACAAGTTGTGATAAATGATATTAAGATGATAAGAATTGAAAGAAACATTACCTACCTCATGATCATCACACAAATTGAGAGTTTTAGATATTATCTAAATAAAATTTATCTTTAAAACATAGGACTTCCTAATATTACTATAAAAACCATCCAACACTACTTTCTAACCCTTGAATCAAGATGCCAAGAATGTAATGGAGAGGAAAGATTGAAGAGATATACATAAGTTTTGATAACTATATTTTAAAAATAACCTATATAGATTATCTGACTTCCATATGTGAGTAAATTACTACAAAATTTTATATTGCCAAAGATACACTTTTATTATAGAGTAACAAATCAATAATAGGACTCACAAAAATAGTATGGGATATAATGCATAATTAGGTAAAAATATGAAAGTGGATGAAAAATTAGGTGAATAGGCCATGGTAACCATTAATAGGGAGAAAAATGCTCAAGGATATAATTTTAAGGACCACCTTAAAATATTTTAAGGTTTAAAAATAATATATAAAATGAGTGTGACTTTTTTTCTTCATGTATTTATCTACTATGCTTTTGAAAATATGTTTTGACTCTCTTCTTCCTATTTCAACAAAAATGGTATATCTCCACTATTTTAAAATAACATATTTATAATTATAATTAACCTTATTTTTTAATCTAAAAATTAAGTCTTTATCTAATTTTATTCAATATTCAATTTAATCCTTTTTCTCTGATAAATACAACCTATGTGTATTTCATATAATTGATGAGTGTAGTTATGATTGAGAATAATAATTCCTTGAATTTATTATTGATGTTTATAATCCCATTATTATATGTGTATTATTTATCATATCATTTTTTCTATGTATTTTTTTAATGTTCACATTGATTCTTGCATATCAAAATAGTTTTTTGTTTTCTCAGTTAAGGATTCCACCATTTTCGTCTTGGTACACACCATAATTTTTTATTTTTTGATCCCTTCCATTTTCCATTTCAAGATACATTTTTTTTAAAAAAAAATTTCATGTATAATATCAATATAATAATAAAAAAATGAATTAACTCTTGATTTTTTATTAATAAAGCAATCTAATACTAGTAAAAGATCCTATGTTATGTTTGAAATGCTGGAACAATCAATCAAACATTTCAACACATCATAAATTATCTTAGCCATTATCCTACATACAAGATTAAAATAATTTAATCCCTTTGGTCCTTCTCCATGTGGAGATAAAATATCATTAAAAAGTTACCTTAATATCTTGATGGCCGTACCTTTATCAATAATGCCACCAAGTACTTTACCAACTGGGTTAAATCTATGACATTTTCTAATGATACTTGAGTTACTATTTCCTAGTTCATCTTTAATAAAATATTTTTCACTTTTGATTTCCCCACACTATTAATCTAAAAATGGTGAGAATTTTTAATACAAGGTCAATATATAAATTTTTAAAATTTAAATATTAAACACACATTTTCCACATATTTTCACCCTTACTACAAAAACAAAGTAGATTAAAAAAATATAATCCTAAAAAAAATCTTATAAAACACAATTCAATATTTACACTGATTGGCATCTAAAATAGTATCTTACCCTTTAAGCCTATTGCATTATAGTTTATACCACCACTACAGAAAAAAATCATTCTTTCAATTCTATGACTCCATGAAATCCATATTACTACTATAATTGGAGCTACCTTAATTATAAATTTATATTTATGGAATTATCCATAATGAATAGTTTCTAAACATATCTTCAGGCCTTATATATACTTGATGAGATTCCAATAAGCACTTTCCCACACAAATGCCAACATAAAAAGTACATTTATAAAAACTAAAATAATAAAGTTAAAATAAATAAATTTGATGTTGGATATTAAACCCTGATATTTGATAACATAAAAAATAAAATGAATAAATACAACTAAAAGTGGTGGAGTCTATACATAATAAAATAAATCCTTTGAATAAACATTTATCTATTAAAAACTAATAATGACTACAATTTCAAATAATGAACGAATGTTCAATTATTGAAAATTTATATTGATTTAGGTATTTTAATCACACTTTTAATAATATTAATGTTTTTCATTTATTGCATGTAGTTATACATTTATTATAGTTTATATTTCATGTTAAGAGTATTTCAAGTTTATTTCTATCTCTCATGTGTTGGAGTTTAACTTAATTTATTCATCAATTCTTTACATCTCTATGATTACCTCTCAAATTTCATGCTTATTTGATCTTATCTACCCTACCTAATTTAACATCACTTCTATGATCCCTATGTATATATGGAGAGTACAATAAACAATATCATCTATTATAGAAAAAAGGAAGAAGACCATACTAGATGAAACATACATAAAATTAAATGCATTTTCAAGGCGATCAAAGTTCATAAAGTTATTCAAAATGGGGATCATGGATATAGTTATAAATCCTATGTAAGTAACATACATACATACATACATATATACATACATACATACATACATACATATATATATATATATATATATATATATATATATATATATATATATATATATATATATAAGAAGTAAGCTAAATATAAATAAATTATATTAGTTGGTAACTAAGAGGTATATAAATAAGGATATATTGACATGGAAAGATAAAATAAACTAAGCTAAAGAGTTACTATTTCCTAGTTAATATTTAATAAAACTATTTTTCACTTTTGATTTCCCCACACTGTCTATCTAAAAATGGTGATAATTTTTAATACAAGGAAATTTTTTTTTATTTACAAAATTTAAATATTAAACACACTTTTCCCACATATTTTCATCCTTTCTACAACAATAAATTAGATTTCAAAATATAATCCTAAAAAAAATCTTATAGAACACAATTTAATATTCACACACTAATTTGCATCTAAAATAGTATCCTACCATTTAAGCCTATTGTATTATAATTTATACTTACACTATAGAAAAAATTAATTATTTCAATTCTATGACTCAATGAAATCCATATTACTACTATAATTAGAGCTACCTTAATTATAAATTTATATTCATGGAATCATTCATAATGAATAGTTTCTAAATATACCTTCATGCCTTATATATACTTGATGAGATTCCCATAATCACCTTCCCACACAAATGCCTATATAAAAAGTACATTTATAAATATTAAAATAATAAAGTCAAAATAAATAAATTTGATGTTGGATATTAAGTCCTGATATTTGATAACACAAAAAATAAAATGAATAAATACAACTAAAAGTGGTGGAGTCCATACATAATAAAATAAATCCTTAGAATAAACATTTATTTATTAAAAAATAATAATGACTACATTTTCAAAGAGTGCATGAATGCTCAATTATTGAAAATTTATATTGATTCAGGAATGTAATCACACTTTCAATAATATTAAGTTTTTCAGTTATTTTATGTAGTTATACATTTATTATAGTTTATATTTCATGTTTATTTCTAACTCTCATGTGTTGGAGCTTAACTTAATTTATTCATCAATTCTTTACATTTATATGATTACCTCTCAAATGTCATGCTTATTTGATCTTATCTACCCTGCCTAATTTAACATCACTTCTATGATCCCTATGTAGGTAGGAAGAGTACAATAAACAATATCTTCTATTATAAAAAAAGGAAGAAGACCATACTAGATGCAACATACATAAAATTAAGTGCATTTTCAAGGGGATCAAAGTTCATAAAGTTATTCAAAATGGGGATCATGGATATATTTATAAATCCTATGTAAGTAACAAATATATATATATATATATATATATATATATATATATATATATATATATATATATATATATATATATATATATATATATATATATATATATATATATATATATATATAGAGGTAAGCTAAATATAAGTAAATTCTTTTAGTAGGTAACCAAGAGGTATATAACTAGGGATATATTGACATGGAAAGATAAAATAAACTAAGCTAAGAATATGTATATACACCAAATAAATGAAAATAGTTTTAGATATATAAATACTTGCCTTGGATTGACTTATCATCACATCCATCTACCCTTTGGATCAAGTTGTACTTTATGAGATATATTGTAGGTGGGAGATAAAAAGGTAAGGATGAAAACCTAAATATCTTTATTTGGTGACTCTAAATACTAGATGTACATATATAGTTTATCTCCCTTCTCAATAACGTTAAAGGAATTTTGAAAACAATATATCCACATGTATACACTCCTATACTATAATTTTGATTCTTCTAATAAATTAAATTTTTAATCTAAAATTAAACAATAATAGTCTGTGTTTATTATAATAATGAGATATAGGAGCTATATTAATGTGAATAAAACTCATAAAATTGACCTATATAATATGTATAAATATTCAATATATATCAATATAGTATAAAAATTAGAGAAAAAATAGTATTACATTGATCAAAGATGATATAATATATACAGGAAAATAATTATATCTAGTAGAGATGATATAGTTAGAAAGGGTTATAGATAAAAAGGAGCAATGTTAGCCATGTAATATATAGTTGTAAATATATAGGACTAATTGAAATAACTTGGTTAAGATAAGTCAATATAAAATTTAAAAATAGATATAAGAGATAGAAATTAGATAAAATCACATCAAATGAGGATAAAATGACTTGATATCAAGATAATGGGTGTAAAAATTGTGACAGGTAATCATATGAAAAAATTTTTATAAACTACCATGAATTTATCTAACCACTATCTTGGTACACTCCTTAAGATGCGCACTCAAGTATAAATATATGTTAACAAGTCCTTGAAAATAAACTAATAGTGACTAAAAAATATAGGTGTATACATATGCCTAAATATATAAGCTCATCATGTGTCATAGAGTAATGTGGGATAGAGTTTTAGGAAAAGACATATGAACATGAAACATAAAATCAATGTTGTAAATAAATGTTGATAAAATGAGATAAATGAAAAGAGCACAAATGCATATACTTACCTTCACTTACATGGATGGATTGAAATCAAATGACAAAAGGTGCATGACTGGTATGAAGATTAATTTTTTAGGGTGGGGAAAAAACATGTCAATGTAAGGTGTTAAAGATATGTTATAGGTTTTTGTGTAGGCCTTAAAAATAATAGAAAATCCATTTTTTGTAAAAATATTGTGTTAGTACCATAAAATTCCCTTTGTTTCTATGATTTTAGTGTTTATTTTGGTTCATAAAAAGGACATATGGAAACAAAGATACAATCAAAAGATACAATCTAAAAGATAAATTTCAAAAGGTTAAATTTTTAAAATGTTCAATTTTTAAATTTTTTATTACAAATAGTAAAAAGAAACTCATTTGAACATTTTAAATTCTAATATATGAAGATATTTGGGCAACCATATTTAATCTAAATAGAGAAGATGATTATAGGAAAAAAATGTGGACATTGAAGAGGATGTGGAGGACCTACTATCATAACTTTCTATTTAAGAAATGTAGTTATATTTTAGATGGGTAGATGGTTTATATCTTGGAAAACCATATGGGGAGGAAAATCCATGTAAAATAATTAACACTAATAAGTTTCAAATGAAAGATAAAACTTCAACATGTGATGGGAAAGCCGTATATTTTTAATTATCAAAAGGAATGAATTTATTAGTGGATAAATAAAAAGCCCACTATGAAATAGCTATATCAGACATGGAATTATATTTATGTGGGTATAAAATTGTGAGAGAATTGATACAATTGAAAAATATAGGCTAGTATAATGTAAAAACACATAGCCAATAAATTTATAAGATAAAAAGCAAATATGAATGGTATTGTTAAGTATCGACTAGATGTGATGATATAATAAAATTAATGACCAAGATAAGAAAATTTGGGATATATAGAAAATATACTAGAAATTATAATGGTGAATATAGTTATTTTAAATAGATTATACAATTAAGTTATATGGTTGATATAGTTAATTATTTTGGGTTTAAGTATCTTTTATAATTTTACTTGTATTTTTACTAATTTTTTCTCAATGAGAGATTAATTGGGTTTTTTTAGTTTTAATTTTACATTAGTAGAAACATTAATAATTGTGGAATATAGTACATGCATCTTATATTCTTGAAGTGTCACCCATACTTTTGGATATTGATAGATTCATTCTTATTTGATGTAGGTGTATCATTGTGCATATTTAAATTGTATTAGTTTTTGTTATTAGGAGGTTTTAAAAGGTGGGTAAAGTTAATAAATAGCCTTTTATAGGATTATTATATAATTTTAAGGTCAATTAGATACATTTTTAAGTTTCTCACCAAATGTAAAAAATTAATTTTTTTAATATTGTCAAAAATTTCTAAGGATTGGTGTGATGTATGGGCTTGTCCATTTTTTAAGGGAATATATGGTCTTATCATGTGTCTCGAGTGTATTTTATTATTTTAATCGGTCTAAACCCATCTTAAATCTCAAACAAGGAAAATGTAATGTATGAACAAGGTAAATTAGGCAAGTTCTAATATAAGTCATGGGTTGTTGAGAGATGATTGATATATAGAATAGAAAAGAGACAATTTTAGACTTAGAGGAGGTAATGATAATGTTATAACAAAGTATGGTGGAGATAAATAAAGTGAATAAATAATCATAAAACTTGAATTTTTAGGTTTGTGTCAAGGGTTGGTGGCCTGTCTAAGGGAACAGAAGATTGTATGTACATATTAAAAATATTTTGAATAAACTAAGACTAAATTAAATTGGATTATTCATTATAATATATATAAAAAATTTAATTGTTACATATTTTATTACCTTGGATACTATTTGATGTTTATATCAGATCTACAAACATTCAAAGGGAAAAATAGAGCTTTTTGAGAGAACTAAGTCAAGAAAACTTAGTCATTTCACATACTTTTAATTACATTGATTTAAATATATGATTTAGTAATCAAGGTATATGAATTTATAATTTATTTTATCTAAAATAAACCCTTGATAAATCTTTATATTTAAATTATATTCATTTAACTTCTCTCTCAGGTTTAACAAGAGCGTCTTAATAACACATAATTAACAAAAAGTGGTTGTTTTATGTACTTCCAAAGTCATCACACTATTTAAGTGATTTTTTTAGGCCAAGGTATTCTTGTAAAACCTTTTAAAATTTTATTTATGAATTTTCAAGTCCTTAAGTCTTGAGATTTTTTAAATTATTCCTCTTTGGTTATTTATAGGTCTGTAAACCTAGGGTCAAGGTTTAAGACAATAAAAGTGAAATGTTTATAGAATGAAACCTTCAAAACTTGTCAAATTTTGTAAATAGATGAATTTAAATATTAAATAAGTTATAAAATTTGTTTTATGATTTATGTAGATTATAATTTCAATATATGTTGGATTGTGTGTGAAAGACTTATAAATTAGATTTAAATAGAGCTAAAATTTGTAATTTTCAACTTTTCATGAGATTTCAAGTTGGTAAAGAGTATTAAATATATGTATTTATATTAATAATATTAATTTAATTGTCTAAAGTCACTTTATAATGTTTAAATCATGATTTTTTCTCTATTATAACTATAAATCACAAGACAAACCTAGATGAAAGGTCACAAGCCCATGCAGTTAAAATAGTCATTGAAGTTTAAGACTTTAAGGACACTTTTAAATTGATCATTCACGAATAGGATACTAGAATTAAAGTGATAATAATAATTTAAATATTATTTTTTTAGTAAAAATATTTAAATTAAGAGTAAGGAGTATCAAATAAGACCTAATACAAAGAAAGAGAACTTGAATACCCATGTTTACAATAGAGAACCAATAAAAGGTATTGGTTCTCATAAAATAAAAATATTTGATAGAGGAAACATTCTATACTTAAAATAATTATGGTATTGAATATGAAAATATCTAATAAAAAGATGTAGATAGAGGAATATCTGGTTGTACTTCAAGAGGAGGTGGCCTAATAAATAACAAGATATGTTGTGAAACAAAAGCTTGTGAAGAAGATTTGAGAAAAGAGGATAAAAAAATATGAAAAATAATATTATGAGGATGGAACTAAAAATAAGAGGTTCTATAGGAGGTCAAAGGAAGAAGCCAATAGTAGATGTATTGATGACATAGATGACGAACATGTAAGAGCACTTGAAAGAAAGGGAGATGACACAATGAAGGAGTATTGAATAAACTTACATAAATGATGAATAAGAACCATGAGAAGATGTATCAAACCCATATGGATAGGAAAATATATAAGAAAAGATTATAAGGAAAAATATGAAGGTGATATCCAAACCTTAATTATAATTCCCTATATCTGAAGGAAGTCTTAATATAGAAGAACTAATTGATTAGATTGTAGCCATGGACAAGTACTTTGAATATGAGTAAGTAGAGGATAATAAAAGGTTAAGTTTTTAGTTAATATTCTAAAAGTACATAATTCACTATGGTGTGATGAAATTTAGGATGATATAAAGAAAGGTAAGAAAAATATCACATCATAGGATAAAATGGTAACTATGTTGAAGTCGAAGTTCGTGCTGAAAGATTACAACACACAGTTGTTCAAAAAACTTAAAAATTTGAGGCAAAATAAGATCAACATGAAATATTATATGAAATGTTATATATAAGAGATGTGGAAAAGGTAGCACGGTATGTTAATGGTTAAAGTTCAACATTCAAGATGAAATTAGTTTACTGTCTCAAATAATAATTGAGGAAGCTTATCAAATTACACTCAAAGAAATGGATAAATTATGTAGGAAACAAATTCAATATCCAAGAGAAAAAATTATAAATTTAAAAATCAAGAGGTAGCATGATGATATTAATTCAATTCAAGTTTATGAATAAAAATAAATAGGTCCTCCAAGTCAATCTCCAATCCCAAGAGAAGGTCATTCATACAAAAAATGAATATCATATTAATAAGGTAAGAAAGAAATATTTTAGGATAAGTGTTTTAGATGAAATGAATATGGTCATAGATATTATGAATGACCAAATTATTTTCAATAAAGCCATACTAGTTAGATTGTACAAGATAAAAATGAATAAAGTGTAGGATCATGTGGAAAACTTGAAACAAGGGAATCATTACTGATGAAAAGGATACTTCTAAAACTAAGTGCTATAAATTTTGACTAATAAGGTCAAATTACTACCCCTATCATATGAAACTTTTCAAAATCTAGTCCTTACCCTCTTTGTAGTTGGTCAAACTAGTGAATTATGGTCTTAAAATGCAAATTTTGGTAAAAAAATGTCATAAAATGGGATAAAAGCATCAAAAATGATTTTAAAAACTCATCAAATTATCTAAAAATATATTTACTTATGTTCAAAAAGGTGAAAATAGCCTAAGTCTAAAATTTCAAATCATGAAAAGGTCATTTGATGTCTTTAATAAGCTAAAAGGGCCCAAAAACCCCTCCCATGTACCAACTTCCACTTTTAAAGTATGGATTTTTTTTTAAAAACTCTAAATTTAAATGATAGCCATGAAATAATTCTCAAATATTCTTTACCAAGTGGTGTAAATCTTTGTCTTTCTTATAAAGGCAAGAAAAGAAGTTTTTTTCACTCATTTTGTAAGGGGAGTATGGAATCCATACATTTTATGTATAATTCAAGGTATTAGAGATAAATAATAGGAAATTAACAAGATTAATTCAAGATTTTCATGTCAATTCATGTCCATAAACGGCCTAAACTAGTTTCCTTTAGGTTTTTTACTTCTTGGCATAGAGAGACCTGCCTATAGATTTTATGATGGTGCAGTCTATTGGAGGAGGTTAAAGATATCAAATTTTGGGTGAATAAGGTAGACTCAGATGGATTATTAATGGTATAAGTGGTTTATAAATTATATTATCCATACTCATGAAACATCTAGTTGAAGATAAATCAAATTATGCTACCTTACAACTAAGAAGGTAACTATTTTTCTTTAATTTCTCCTCACTTGGGTAGAGTTTCATATAAATTCAACTCATCACAAAATATTAAGGACTTTATTTATCTATCCATTGAATTATTAATGTGTTATTCAACCAATTTAAGGTTAAGAAAAGGTTTATAAGGAGAAGAAATTAACTTTAAATTGTCAAGAATTATTATTTAGAGGGTTTTCATAAATTTTTAATTATTTAAAATCATAATTATTAGATATTATTCAATTTTCATGGCTACATAAGCCCATATCCATGCTTTTTAGTGTCTCAAATGAGCTAGTTTAGCATTTTCTAAGGATTTTTTTGCAAATTTTAAGGTTTTGGAGAAATTATGTTTCAATTTCACCTCCTTTCAGTCATTATGTGGCTTCCAAATTTTTTTATATGATTTTTAGGTCTATATATTTGTATAATTTCCTTATCTTGGTCTTTTCATGCTCTCTCACCCTCCTCTCCCACCTCCATCCCTTTCACCTCATTCCACTGTCATACACAGCCATACCACTATGTTTTCATTTCTTTTTCCCACCTCCATCCATGTTTTATCATCGTATTTTCATTCCTAATATCATTAATACCATTTATAACATCTTTATCATCACTAATACCATGTTTAAAGAGAGTAAGAAATCATGAGCATGAACAAGGGCATGTAGGAAAGAAAACCAACATGTAATAGTAAGGAAATGATGACAAACATCAGGTTTAAATAGTCAAATAAATCTAATGGGGTCATAGGGTTTCAAAGAAAATGGTATCCCTAGGATTTTTAGATAAAATGACCTCATTAAGCTTAAATAATAATGGAATAAAGGTCAAAATCTACCTTTTAGTCATTCTCTGGGTCATATACAAGCTATTGTCCATACAAGGTACCTTCAAGAATCATTCTAGAGTTGCCAATCATGTTTGAAAATCCTTTTAAGATGATTTGATTCACTTATTTGAATTAATCATGTTTTTAAGGATACCATCATGTTTTAAGACACAAGGTCACTTGTCATTATTTATATCTCATAAATAAGTACCTTATATTGCTTAAATGTACCTACATGAACTTAGGTCTATTTCAATTATACGGATGAGGGTTTGAGATGTTCTAAGGTTTATGATGGAACCTAATGCACTTATAAGTAAATTTAAGCCTTAATAAAATTTTAAATAAACTATCATGTAATGAAGGGTTTTTTCAAAGACTTACAACCAACACCAATGGCAACCTACAACCATTTTCCATACATAAGGCATTATATACAATCATTTTTAAGGAGAGTCTTTTTCAAAGGGGATTATGATTAAGTCATTTGGTGAAAAATAACCCATGAAATATGAAATGACCTAGTTAAATTCAAGGAAGTAAAATCTTAGTATGGTTTTTAGACATAAACCCTATAGTACTCATAAACACTCCTATAGGACTATTGCATGGATTAGAAGGTCTAATTGATAAAAGAGTAGGATTTTAAGAGCAATTACTAGATAATCATTAAAGTATTTAAGAATTTTGAGATATGAAAATTTATGAAGCTTGGATTAATGAAAGGATTATGAAATTAGGTTTAAAGACTACTTAAGGGGTTAGATATTCACCTATAGCTCCATATGGGTAGCATAAAGGCTTATGCATTACTGAAAAGCCTCATTGCATATGGATTAGACCTCTGGGGGTTTCAAAAAGGGATTAAAGATTACCCAGAACATATTTAGTCTTAAGATAAACTTTTATAATATTAGCATGGAGAATTAAGATTTTTAAACTAGCAAACAAGCCTTAGTGGAGGAAAAGTAAGCTACAACCTATGTCAAAGTCAACTCAAGGTAGTCTACAACCAAAATAAAGAGGTCATAGAGATAAGGGAGGTTTCTCAAGTTTAAAAATTTCATGTGACATGATTGAGATTGGGAGATCATTTATCTTAAATGAGGGACTTTTACTTATCATTGAAACTTTATGTTTTGTCAAAACCATCCAAGCATCCTCAGACCTTAAACTTAGTTCATAAAAACCTTTCAAAAGTAAAAACATAATCAACTTTAGATTAAGGGAAAAGGAGTTTTGTTTCCAATAAGATAGTGATATAGAATGAGGGAGTTTGTTTTATAAAGTGATGATTAAGATTTATGGCCTAAAATATCAAACCGTTGATGGAAATATTAGTTGGCATACATCTCTTAGTCACCACCTTCAACCATATGGAGATTAAAGGACCTTCAAGCATCAGGGAATCAATGAAAGATAATGGTCTAGCCTAAAAATTTTCATAAAGTGTTTGAAAATAATTAATAAAATATGATGAGGTGATATAATCAAGATTAAAAATGATTCAATCAATTTTAAGATTTCTTTCACCTTACCTCAAAAACCCTCCTACAGGACTGTGGCATAGTATGGAAAGCCTAATCTTTAAGAAGTATAAATTATAAGGCACATGGACTAGTTTGAGTCATAAAAGAGCTAGAGAGGTCAAAGGTTTGATTGTGGTCATAATTATCCTTGATAAGGATAAGTATATGAAACATAAAAACATCTCAAAATAGTATCTACAGGGATGCACCTACATCCACTCAATACTCACCTAAAGTCCTTAAGGGAAGCTTCAGTGTTATTATGCTTGAATTGGGTATTAGTAAGTTTTGTTTCATGTTGTGAAAGTATTTGTAATTTTAATAAATGTTATTATAAATTAATCTATACATTTGATCCTAAATTGTATTCAAGGGCACCCACAGTGCTATGAATGACATCCTATAGATTCTCTAAAGGCAAATTTTTAGTGCATAGTGATCTTAGCTAATAAGTCTTTTCAAGTTTATAATTAATGATCATGGATATAAATGAGTGATAAAAACCTCAATTTTTTCTCATTAAATGAATTGATGAGAACCTATAGCCTTATATGATCTAAAGGCCATCTAGATATGATGACCTACAACTACTTGGACTTACAATCGTACTTCCAAGTTGGTAAGGAGGAGGTGAAACATAGTGGTCTAGATATCTAAGGAACTTATATGCTTAAGTGAATAATTCATTAGGTTTAAATAATAATTATAAATATGGATGATCATAAGTGACAGTCTCAGGAGACTTACAATCATTGAATTCCTACAAAATTCTATAGTCATCATAGAGCACAGTCTATTTCTTCAAACTAGTATGCACTTTGTCAACATCGTGGTTCATTTTGAAAACATTTAAAATGAGATGAGGATTAATCAGAGGGTCAAGTGATATTTTTATTATCCAAACAAATTCATAAACCTTAGAAATATTGTACCTACAATAGTGTGTACTCAGTCATTTGAAGCTTAAATGCATTGGTCGAAGGTCATGCTATAGTTGAAAATAAGGGGAGAAGTTACTTTTCAAACTATAAAAGAGGATATTGAGAAAAATTAAGATTATTTAGATCTTATAACCTCTAAAATCCATGAAAATTATCTTTAAAAACAACAAAACTTGGTAAAAAATATAGATAGTCCATGTACAAAGATAAAAAATAAGATAAAATTAAAGATTATAGGAGCTACAAGTGGATTTAGGACATAATTTAAAAAAAAAATGTATTAATGAGTTTTATAACCTTATTAAGAAGTATAATGGCCATTAGAAAAGGGATAATATTCACTATTTTGTCTTAAACCTTAGCCTATTCATTTGAAGTCACCATTGGAGCATGCTTCATTCTATAGTGCTTCAAAAGCTTCTAAGCCAAAGTAAAAGATTTAAAATAATGGTATGATATTTTTAAATCATAGTAAAACCTCAAAAGTTGTTAAAAACTCCAAATTTTATGTAAACCATTCTCATTAAGGCTTTTGCAAGCAAACATGTATATAAATATACACATAGGCCAAAAATGGATTTTTGGATTCTTCAATAAAAATATGATTTTAGAGTGTTTTTAAATAATTTTAAAAGTGACATAATGATTTTTTTATGTTTTTATAATCTTGGAAGGAATTATTTTCATTTTAGTGATGTTATTCACTTTTGTAGTTTTAGGTACCCTTCCAAGTCTCCTGTTCAGATGTTCATTTTGTTCACCACATGTGGATTTTGGATGAATGATATTAGAATTTTTTGATGACCCATATTTAATTATAATTAATTTAAAAATTAGATAATTTTAGGGGCTATGCATTATGAACAATCATTAAGAGTGTAAGTAGCCCATAATGCAAGCTCAAACCCATAGGCAAATTTCATTCACGTGGTAAATTTTTATATCTTTGGCATGAGATCCCAATATTTTTAAGGATTTAAGGGGATTAAATTTTATACAAATAAATTTTAATGGTTAAGTATTTTGAGGTCTGTACTTCATGAATCATTAGTTTGAAGATTCAGCTTTAAAACCCTCCTAAACCCCTAAAAACCTAGTTTTGAGAAAAATGGATTTTATTGCTTAAAAATCATCATGGATCAACCTAAATTTTTTTAAAATGTCAATTAAATTAATATATGATTCCATATATGCAAATTTCATGCATGAAACTACACAAATGAAGGCATAAAACATTTTTTTTGTGGAAAAAAGAATGTAAAATGAAGTGTAGGGCATTTCAAAGGAATATAATAAATTGATATTGAAGCATAAGAATTATTATTCATCCTAAAATATTTATTTTATTATAAAATATACCAGAAATTTCTCTACCAACTCAATCAAAATGGCCAGTCTGCTGGAAAATTGAGCAAAATTGGCCTAGTCAACCTTGTTGACTAAATGATGAAGGTTTTCACATCAAAATCACATTTTTGATGATGGAGAAGGTTTTTACAGGTATAATTATTGGTTTTTTCAGGTTTCATGGATTATTATTATAGTTTAATGGTGATCATAATCATAGATTAGCCTTTAGGCCTTTTTGGTCTAAATGGTTGAGTTGATAAACTTGTTGAGTTTAAGTTTGGCATTGGATGGCCATTCAAGGAGTTACATTTTAAGTTTAAAAACCACTTTGATAATTTTTAATAAATATATTTATGTATTTTTGATACTTCAAGATGTTATTTCATGAAAGAGGAGGCTAAAGAGGTAGTTAACTAGGTCTTAATGTGTCTTGACTCTAAGTTGACAATTTGACACCATCATGCACCTATCTTTGGTTGACATGTCAATCAAGATTTCAAAAAAATCAAGTGGATTTTCTATTTTATGATATGTGTGTCATCATGCATGAAAGGGAGTTTTAATTTTCAAACATGGGCCCACCATATTATTCCTAGGCCAAAGTTTTGAGCTTTTCATACAAATTTTGTGGAGCTTAAATGATTAAGAATTGTTTAAGCATTGAATAAGGATTTGTCTTTATTTGAGTCAAAAAATACCACCCCTTATCCCTTTTCAATTCCACTTAGGGATTGTATTAATTTTAGAAACATATATATTGTATTTTTTAAGCCATTATTTATTATGTTTAGAGCGAAAGCAAAAATTGTAATCTAGACCATACATCAATAAAGGATATTTTTATTTTTCATATGAGTTTTGATAGATAATAGAGTGTAATTTATTGTGTATCAGCATATCAGTGAGATTATATCTCCTTTTTATAGGTCCATTCCTCACCTATTGCCTTTTATCTCACCTTTTGTAGTTCATTTGAAGAGGTAAAAAAGGAATTTTGTAATCCAAAGTTCTATTAATCCTTCATATAAAATATTTATGCTTAATGGAAATATAGAATATTTATTAACTCACATGTGTGCATTATTTTCAATAGTTTCTAGAGAATATAATAAATTTAGGTTTATTACCCAATTAGTTAGGATTTCCTTTCAATTTTCCCTTTCCCTTTTCATCCAAAAAATCACAATAGATCAAATTTAATTGATAAATATTAATGGAACAAACCCTCTCTGGAGGTTCTTCTCAACACAGAGTCACCCACACTTTGATAAGTTCTAATTTTATCATCTAGAGTGAGGGTGTGCTATTCACATGTTCAAATAGGGTGTACTCAAGAGAGATAATAGTTCAAGAGAGATAATAGTTTCTAGCATGCCTAGTGGGACTAATTATTCACACTTTTGAGTTATTATCTGTGTATCTAAGTATAATATTCATTTCCAAATTTTTATTTTCATATTTGTATACTTTTCATGCCACCAATATTTTTCAAAAGATCCTCTACAAAAGGGAAAGAAATATATTTCTCTGAGCTATCTTTTCAATCAACAAAGAAGAACAAAGCCTCTCAATCAAATCCAAATCCTACACCTTATATTTACTCTATTATTACACAAAATCCTCTTGTTCAAGCCAATATTATTCAAAAAAATATTTTTAAAAATCCTATACCTCAGATTTTTGTTAATAGAAGGTAGGATTTTGTTGCATTCAATGATGGTAGTCCTTTAAATCTTAATCAATGGGATAATATTCTAGTTTTTACTCTAAAGGATCTTCCTTATTTTAAAAGAGAAAATAAAACAACCCATATA
Source organism: Torreya grandis (assembly GCA_037957365.1). Classification (NCBI taxonomy): domain Eukaryota; kingdom Viridiplantae; phylum Streptophyta; class Pinopsida; order Cupressales; family Taxaceae; genus Torreya; species Torreya grandis. The sequence goes on along the minus strand of JARHVA010007173.1, from coordinate 473,008 downwards.
GAACATATTGTAGATATTTCTCATATTTTTTTATTTCATCATGTGACATAATCAAATGTAGTAATGAGGTTGTTGGCAACTTCTTTAAAAGGAAAGACACTTCAGTGGTACAGAGGTTTAGCTCATGTATCAATCAACAACTAGGATGAATTTGGAGAATTTTTGTGCAAACATTTTGAAGACAAAATTTATCATCTTTCACTTGTGGAGTAGCTTACAATAATTAAGAGATTAAGTCATGATTTCATGGTGTATTTCAACTTTAGATTACAAAATACTTGGGAAAGAATTCTTGTAGTGATTAAGCCTACACCCAACTATGCTTTTTTGTCCTATCTAAAGGCTCTTAATTCAGATGTGGCTATCATGATCCAATCCATGGGAGGTAATAATTGACCTAAACCTTTTTATCTAGAAATCAAGGCTTAAAATTTCCTTATACAAGAAGGCAAGTTATCTTCAAGGACTCCAATGCCTCTTTTTCCAGAGATCCATCCTCCTGCTCCAACTATTTCTCTAGTTCTAGAGTCATCAAATTTTCATCAAATAGAAGGTGATCAAAATGATAGATTGGGGAAGATACAGAGTCTTCTTCAAGATTATACTACTAAGTTGGTTACGATAGAGAGGTAACAAGCTCCACCATACAAGCTATATCATAATACTAATCAAAATTATTAGTCTAATAAACCATCTTATTAATCTAATAAACAAGGTCAAGGGTATAATTCTAAATCAAGGAAGTATAGTCCTAATTCTCCAAGTAATTGTAGAGATATTTTTATAACTCAGAGAAAATATGCTCAAGGGCAATGGAAAATTAATTGAGATCAAGCAAACAACATGGAAATGGCTCCAATTGGTGAGAGTTCTCATCAATATTTTATGCAAAAAAGTTTAGTTCTTCCTTCATTTGAAAAAAAACCACCTTCTCATAATAATGAAGATTATCTTTCTCATGGATACATTCCTTCATTCACTAAATTAGAAGTGTCAAATCAACAAGGAGAAGGTAGTGGTAAGGTAGTTACTAAAACTACATTTGTGAACTTTTAGGAAGGTGATAATTATTTTGATCACTTAGCTATAAATCAAAGTCAAGTTTTACCTAATATTGATAATTTAGTTGTATCTCATACTATATCAAATAAAGGATAAATTAGTGAAGGTTTACGTCCTGATAGGGAAGCCCCTTCTTCTCAACCACCACAAAATATAACTACACATGAGCTACCTCAAAAAAGTTTAAATCAACAAGCTCAAGATCCAAAAGATAATAAATTTAGAGGGAATTATATTCCTTAGTTCACACCAAATTTAGGATCTCATTCTACTCCTAAATTTCAATCAATGGAATCCACTTCTCCACTCAATATTCTATATCATATGAAGAAGACTTAAATATCATTTTCAATGTGGAATACTCTATTAATCCTAGGAAAAAATGAGTATTTGTAAGAGGAACTTTCAAATCTCACTATCCCTGATAGAATATCTAAAAAGGAAAGAGTAAGTGTTTTCCTAACTAATTATAATCTAACTATTGAGTCTCAACCTCTTAAGGTGACTAAACCTCCTCCATTTTACCTTTTTTTATCATTGGAGATTGTCTTGTTCATAACTATATGATTGATAGTGGGGTTAGTACTTCTATCATGCCCAAATCAATAGCTAATAAGTTAAGATTGTAGTATGAACCCCATGATAAAGGTGTCTTAAAATTATATGGGTCTCCTATCAGGACTATAGGTGTGTTGAAAGATCTAAAAATCATACTTGTTGCTTGTTCAAATTTTACCATTTTATAAGATGTTGATTTACCTATATATTTTGTACTGTGTTTATCCAAAGATTTCACTACCAAAATAGGAAGTTATCTTTCCTCAAATTGGTCATACATGGTTTTTATAACCAGGTATGGAACTAAAGTTACTATAATATTTGATATTATTTCTATATTTCATCTTGATCCATAAATGCCAAATATGTCAAATGTGAATTGTAGTATTTTAGAGGAAGATGATAATGTCATTGAGCAAGAGCCTTCTAAGTCTCTTGAGGGCATACGAAATATTCTATAGGATGAGTGGTCTATTGATAATAATGGACATGATGATTATAAAATTATAAAAAGATGTTGGTTTTGGAATCTACTGTATGCATGAAGAGGGTGACTTATTACCTAGCTTCACTAGCTCAATGCAGGATCAAAGAGTTTGGAATCTATTCTTTGATAGATCTAGAAAAAAGAATGGAAGTTGGGATGGTGTAATGTTGGTTTAAATAAAAAATAAAAGGTAATATTTTTCTAATATATTTCAATTTATTTGTAATTCCAATACTGTAGGGTATGAAGCTCTTATTTATAGTCTCCAGTCGGCTAAAAAGAGGGATATTAAGCTCTTGCAGGTGAAAGGTGATAGTGAGTTAGTATTCCAAAAAGTAACATGTTTAAGTGAATAAAAAAATCATATTTTTAATGCCTAAAAACATATATTTTTGGATCTCATGGAATATTTCCTTGCATTTGACATTCATTCCAATCCTAGAGGAGCAAATCAAAATGTTGATAGACTTGTTGCCATAGCAGCACAATATAATATTATGGATCAGATTAAGGATAATAAAAATTAGACCCAAATAAAAATTTTATGCAGGCCTTTAGTAACAAATAATGATGTAAGCTGGTAAGATATTGATTATGATAATCAAATATCATATTTTCTATAGAATGAGGCAGAGTTTTGCCAAAATAAATCATGATAAATTGCAAGATCAATATGAAAATCAGATTGTCTAATTAAAATAAAACAAGATGACAAAAGTTTTGGTGAATTTATAAATTATTTTCAATGAATATGATCAACTAATGAAAGACAAGGTGAGAATTTCTTCCAAGAAAGAGCATTATGAGCTAATTAGCATAGTTGAAGGTAAGCACCTTAAGCTGGGTAAAGTGAATACTAATTCTAAGAGAGTAGGTTTGATTTCACTATGTAAAGAATTCAAGGATGTATTTACTTTGGAATATAATGATTTGAAAGGTGTTGACCCCAGATTGGCAAATCATACTATTGAACTAAAACATGATACAAAACTTGTAAGACAAAAGCAAAGGCCTATCAACCCCATGGTTGAGATTCTCATCAGTAATGAACTTAGAAAGCTAATTGAATCATGTATTATTTTTCCTATAAATCATTCAACATGGATATAAAATATTGTACCAATAAGAAAGAATAATGGAGAGATAAAGTTATGTGTAGATTTTAGAGATCTAAATAGAGTATCACTAAAGGATCACTATCCACTTCCTTCCATGGATCAAATTTTGTAGAGAGCATCAGGTTCACAGAGATTTTATTTATTGAATTGGTACTCATGATATAACTAGATATTTGTGAAGGATAAAGATAAACATAGAATAGCTTTCACCACAAAATGGGGTACGTTTGCTTACAAGAAGATGCCTTTTGGACTCTCCAATGTTGGAGCTTCCTTACAAAGGTAAATGGATGTTTCTTTTCATGGTTTATTTAGTTAAATGGGTTTAGTCTATCTTGAAGACATTAAAATATTTTGGAAGGATCCTAATTATCATCTAACACATTTGAGAATTATTTTTGATAGATGTAGATAATTTGGAGTTTCATTGAATCCAAAGAAATGCATTTTTCTAGTGCATGAGGGGAGACTTCTTAGGCATGTGATGTCCAAATATGGTCTTTTAATTGATCCAAAAATAATATAGGAAATACTTACTCTATCATTGCCTAAAAATAAGAAAGGATTGTAGATCTTCTTGGGTAAGATAAGTTTTATCAGAAGATTCATTCTTGGTTTTGTAGAAATAGTAAAGCCACTTACTCAAATGTTAAAGAAACACAAAGAGTTCACTTAGAGTAAATAAGATAAAATGAGTTATGAGGCTATAAAATAATAAATCATTCAAGCTCCTAATTTTATCAATCCATATTTTATTAAGGATTTCTTCTTGTATGCTTTCTCTACTTCCATTACTATTGCAGCCATGCTTATGCAATAGAATAATGAAGGTTTAGAACAACCCATTGCTTTATTTCATAAAGATTTAGAGGGTTATGAAGAGATATTATTTTGTATAAAACCATGTTATTTATTTTATAATAGGTCTTGAAAAATTTAGATATTTGGTTTGAAATAATAAGATTATACTAATGGTAGCTCATCCAAGTGTGAAGGAATTTATTCTCAATAGAGACTTGAGTGAAAAGAGAGTTGGATGGGTCACAAAATGCATGTAAAATGACATTTAAATCAAGGTTAAAAATATATTCCAAGGTAAATTATTATGTGACCATCTTGTATAATATGTGAAAGAAGAAAAAGTGAAAATTTTGACAATTCAAGACACTTAGCATGAAGCTAAAAATACACCTCCTACAAGCTAGACACAAAACATTACTAGATTTATTTAAATTGGAGAGTGTCCAATGGGTTTGAGGTATATAAAATAAGACACTTCAAGATGAAATTAGTAACACACATTTTTATTGATGGAGTGCTTTTCAAAAAAGACATTGGAGGTATGCTTTTAAGGTGTGTTGAAACTAGTCAATTTGATATATTTTTTGAGCAATTTCATGATAGTCCTTCTGGAGGTCATTTTTTAGCTAAGAAAATAGCTGAAAATATCATTATAGATGGTTATTTTTTGCATAATTTATTTATATATACACATTCATGGGTTAATAAAAGTACAAAGTGTGCAATGTTTTTAGGGAAACATAAACTAGGTGTTATGTCACTAAAGCCAATTCAAGGTGAGAAATCTTTCATGAAATGTGTTTTACACTCCATTGGGATGATTCATCCTCCATCTAGGTTTGTTCATAAGTTGGTATTGATAGCTACATACTATTTCATGAGGTGGGTGGAATCAATTCCTTTGAAAGTGGGAAATGAGAACTCTATGGTTGAATTCTATGAGAGCCTAGTAACTTGATTTGGAGGACCTTATACTATCATATTAGATAATGATTTGGAATTAAATAGTATAAAGGTATGTTAATGGGCTCTTGAACATGGTATTTATTTGACATATTCATCAAATTACTATCCATAAATTAATGGGCTAGCTAAGTCCACTAATAAAAACCTGATTAGGATTATCAAAAGAACAATTGAAGATAATCAAAGATCTTGGTATACAAAGTTGAAATTATTTTTATTGGATAATATGATAACCTATAATAATTACATTGTTAATTCACATTCCCTCATAGTTTATGGAAGAGAAGGCTACCTATTTCTTTAGAGCTTCCAGCTTTGGAGCTTACACACCAGCTAGAGCTTCTAGAAAGTGATACAATGGAAGTCAGGATGAATGAAATAAGAGAATTAGAGGAGAAAAGAGATGATGTTATGCATATCATGTGATAAAATTAGAAAAAATTCAATAATACATTTGAAAAGAGATCTTCATTTAAAACATTTCAATAAGGAGACATAGCACTCAAATGGGATGAAGAGCATGCAAATCTAGGTAAGCACTCCAAATTTGATAGATTTTAGGGTGGACCTTATATTATCACTGATTTTAAGAATAAAAATGCTTTTAAATTATACAAATTGAGTGGAGAAGAGCTTCCCATTGTTGGGAATGGGATGCTTCTTAAATACTATTATTAGGTGAGTCACTCCTTTATACATAGTCATAGTTTTATTCTTGTAAGTGCTTTTTCAAAAATGCTTTTAGTACTTGTTTTTTTATTTCCATGTTATTTTTTTTCATTCATTTAATTGAAAATAGTCACATTTTGGTTGTTGTTTGTGTTATTTTCTCCTATTATGTCTTGATCTACAAGCTTTCCTAGTTTTTGTGTATATCTAAGTCTATCCTTATCAGAGTTTTTGAGTTATTTTGACCATTAGGCTGGTCAACCCATAAAATTTTCCAAAAATTTTCGTAATTTGGCATGCCAATGTCAGATTACTACCCCTATTATACTAAATTTTCTAAAATCTAGTCCTTACCCTCTTTGCAGTTGGTCAAACTAGTGAATTATGGTCTTAAAATCCAAGTTTTGGTCTAAAATGTCAAAAAATGGGATTAAAAGCATTAAAAATGATTTTAAGAAGTCAATAAATTATCTTAAAATATCTTTAGTCATGATAAAATTTTTGAAAAAGTCTAAGTATAAAATTTCAAATCATGAAAAGGTCATTTGATGTCTTTAATAAGCCAAAAGGGCCCCAAAACCCCTCCCATGTGCTAATTTCCACTTTTAATATGAAAAAGGTTTTAAAAACTCTAAATATGTATTTTATCCATGAAATAATTCTCAAATATTCTTTACCAAGTGGTGGAAATCTTTGTCTTTCTTATAAAGGCAAGAAAAGAAGCTTTTTCACTCTTTTTGCAATGACAGTACATAATCCATACGATTTCCAAAAAATTAAAGGTAGGGGAGATAAATATAAGGAAATTAAATAGATTCATAAATATTTTCATGTAAATTCATGGTTATATATCCATATACTATCTTTCTTTTGGTTTCATGCTTCTTGGCATAGAGAGACCTACCTATAAGTTTTTTGATGGTACAATCTACTGGAGGAGGGTAAAGCTCTAAAATTTGGGGTGAAAAAAGTAGATTAAGAGGGATTCCTAATTGGTTAAGTATTTTATCAATTATTTTCTCCATACTCATGAAAAATATAGTTGAATATAGGTCAAATTTTGCTAACTTACAACCAAGAAGGCAATCATTTTTCTTCAATTTATCCTCACATGGGAAGAGTTTTAGAGAAATTCAAATTGTTACATAATATTGAGGACTTTATGTATCTATAAATTGAATTATTAAGGTTTTTTTCATCTAATTTAAGGTTAATAAAAGGTCTCAAAGTAAGTCAGTTAATCTATAGTGTTGACAAGCTTGCAATGATAATTTGTGTGGTCCAAGGAGAAGAATATAGCTTCAAATTGTCAATAATTATTATTTGTAGGGTTTTCATTGATTTTTAATGGTTTAAAATCATAAAAATTAGATTTTATTTAATTTTCATGGCTAAAGAAGCCCATCTCAATGCTTTCTAGTGTCTCAAATGAGCTAGTTTACTATATTTTAAGGATTTTTTGCAAATTTTAAGGTTTTTAGAGAAAACCATGTTTCAATGTCACCTCCTTGCACTCATTGTATGGATTAAAAATTATTGGGATATAATTTTTAGGGATATATCTTTGCATGCTTTCATTCTCTTGTTATTTTCATGCTCTCTCACCCTCATTTCCCACCTTCATCCCTTTCACCTCATTCCATTGTCAAACACAGTCATACCACTATGTTTTCATCCCTTTTTTTGACCTCAATCCAAGTTTTCTCATCATATTTTCATGCCTACCATTATTTATCCCATTTATATCATCTTTCTCATCACTAAGGACATGTTTAAAGAGATGAAGGCATCATGAGCATGAACAAGGGTATGTAGGCAAGCAAACCATCATGTAACAATAAGGAAATGAAGATAAACATCATGTTCACATAGTAAAAGAATTCTAATAAGGTCATAAGGTTTTAAGGACAATGGTATACATAGGATTTTTAGATCAAATTACCTCATTAAGCTTAACTAAGAATGGAATAATGGTCAAAATATACCCTTTATCCATTCTTTGGGTCATATACAAGCTATTGTCTATACAAGGTACCTTCAAGAATAGGTCTAGAGTTACCAATCATGGTTGAAAAGCATTTCAAGATGATTTGATTCACTTATTTGAAGTCATCATGTTTTCAAGGATCCCATCATGGTTTCAAGACACAAAGACACATGCCATTATTTAAATCTCATACATAAGTACCTTATAGTGCTTAAATGCACCTACATTCTTATAGGTTTATTTCAATTGTATAGATGAGGGTTTCAGATGTTCTAAGGTTTATGATGGAATGTAATGCACTGCTAAGTAACATGCAACCTTAATCAAGGTTTCAAGATGCTATCATGTAATGAAGGGTTTTTTCAAAGATTTACAACCAATTATAATGGTAACCTACAGTCGTTTTACATACATAAGGCATTATATACAGTCATTTTGAAGGAGAATATTTTTCAAAGGGGATTACGATTAAGTCCTTTGGTGAAAAAGGACCCATGAAATATGAAATGACCTAGTTGAAGTCAAGGAGGTAGAATCTTAGTAGGGTTTATTATACATAAAACCTAAAGTGATCATAAACCCTCCTACAAAAACGCTTCATGCATTAAAAGGTATAATTAATAAAGGAGCAGGATTTTAAGAGCAATTACTAGCTAATCATTAAAGGATGTAAGACATTTGAACTATGAAACTTTATGAAGCTTGGATTAATGAAAGGAGTATGAACTTAGGTTCAAAGGCCACTTAAGGGGCTATATATTCACCTATAGCTCCTAAAGTTCAACCTAAAGGCTTGTGCATTATTGATAAGCATCATTGCATATGGGTTAGACCTTTGGGTGTTTCAATAAAGGAGTAATGATTACTAAGAATATATATAGTCTTAAGAGAAACTTATATAGGATTATCATGGAGAATTATGATTTTCAAAGTATCAAACAAGTTTAAATGGAGGAAAAGTAAGATATAGCCTATGTCATAGTCAACTCAAGGGCAGGCTATAGCCAAAATAAAGAGGTCACAGAGATAAGGGAGGTTTTTCAAGTTTAAAACTTTCATGTGAGATGATTGAGCTTAAGAGATCATTTGACTTAAATGAGGTGCTTTTGCTTATCATTGACACTTTATGTTTTATCAAAACCATCCAAACATCCTCATACCTTAAACTCAGTCTATACAAGCATTTTAAAATTCAAAACATAGTAAAATTTACAATAAGGGAAAAGGATTTTTATTTCTAAGAAGATAGTGACATAGAATTAGGGAGTTTGTTTTTGAAGGTGATGATTAAGATTTTTGGCCTAAAAAATCAAACCATTAAATGAAATCTCAATTGGCATACATCTCATAGTCACGACCTATAACCATATCAAGATTAAAGGACCTTCAAGTATCAAGGAAGAAATAAAGGCTAATGGTATAATCTAAAAACTTTCATAAATTATTTGAGAATCATTAAGAAAATATGATGAGATGATTTGATCAAAAGGAAAACTGCTTCAAGAAACTGTAAGCTTGCTTTCACCTTACCTCATAAACCCTCCTATAGGCATGTGGCATACTATGGAAATTATAATATTTAATAAGTATAAATCATAAGGTAAATGGACTAATTTGAGTCATAAAAGAGATAGATAGGTCAAGGGTTTGATTAAGGTCATCATGAGCCTTGACAAGGATAAGTATATCAAACATTAAAACATCTCAAAAGAGTATCTATAGGGATGCACCTACATCCACTCAATACTCACCTAAATTCCTTAAGGGAAGCTTCAGTGATATTATGCTTGAATTGGGTATTAGTAAGTTTTGTTTCATGTTGTGAAAGTCCTTATGCTTTTGACAAATGTGATTATAACTTCAGTAGTAGAGTTGCTTCTAAATTGCAATCAAGGGCATCGACAGTGTTATGTATGACATCCTAAAGCTTCTCTAAAGGTAGAATTTTAGTGCCTATTCATCTTAGCTAATAGGTCTTTTCAATATTATAATTAATGATCATAGCTATAAATGAGTGCTACAAACCTCAAGTTTGTTCTTAGTTAAGAAATAAATGAGCACCTATAGCCTTATATGATCTACATGCCATCTAGTTATGATCACATATAAATACTTACACTTACAACCATACTTCAAAGTTGGCAAGGACGAGGTGAAACATAGTGCTATATATCTCTAAGGAACTTATATTATTAAGCGAATACTTCATAAGGTTTCAAGAAGTATAAATCTAGAACATCATAAGCGAGTCTCAAGAGACTTACAATCATTGATTTCTTACTAGATTCTATATTCATCATAGAAAATAGTAAATTTATTCAAACTAGTGAGAGTTTAAGGTTCCAAATACATTCATACACCTCAAAATTTTTGTACCTATAGTAATGTGTGCTTAGTCATTTGAAGCCTAAATGCATTGGTTGAAGGTCACACTATACTTGAAAAAAAGGGTAGAGGTTCTTTTTAAAACACATAACAAGAATACTGAGATAAATTTAGATTATTTTGATCTTATAACTTATTAAATCCATGAAAATCATCTTAAAAAAATTAAAGCCCAGTCAAATGCACACAATCCATGCATAAAGATCAAAATTGAGGGAAAATTAAAGACTTTGAGAGCTACAGGTGGAGTTAAGACCTCAAATTTTATACAAAAGGTAATCATGATTTGGATAAAATTATTAATAACTTTCATGGCCATTGTAAAAGTGTACATATTTGTTGTTTTGTCTCATAACTCAACCTATTCATTTGAGGTCACCATTGGAGCATGCTTCATTATGTAGTGCTTTAGAAGCTTCTAAGCCCAAGTAAAAGATTGAAAATCATGGGATGTTTTTTTTACATAATAATAAGACTTATAAATAGTTTCAAAAATTGAAATTTTATGATTACCATGCTCATTTAGGCTTTTGCAAGCAAATAAACATATAGGACAAAAAGGGATTTTTGGACTTTTCAATCAAAATATGATTTCAGAGTGTTTTTATATCATGGTATAGTTCCCATAATGATTTTTTTAGGCTTTTAAAATATTACAAGGAAATATTTTCATTTTAGTGAAGTTTTTCATTTTTTGTAGTTTTAGGTACACTTCTAAGTCTCTTATTCAGATGCTCATTTTGTTCACCATGTGTGGAGTTTGGACAAACACTCTTAGTATGTTTTGACTAAAAATATGTATTTATAATTAATTAAAAATTAAGATATATTTATGTTTTTTGCTTTATGAATAATCGTTAAGAGTGTAGGCATCCCAGAATGCAATCTAAACCCCACAAGCAAACTTCATTCACATGGTCAATTTTCATATATTTTACATAGGAGACCAATATTTTTAGGGATGTCAATGGAGTAAATTTTCTACACATTAATGGAAATGTTTTAGGACTTGAAGGTATGTACTTCATGAATCATAAATTTAAAGATTCAACTTTAAAACCCTCTTAAACCCTAAAAAACTAGTTTTGAGAAAAGTGGATTTTCATCCTTAAAAATAATCATAGATCAGCCTAAAACCTTCTCAAACATCAATTAAATTTATATCAAACTATATAAATTCTAATTTTATGCATGGAGTTGCACAAATGAGGGCATAAATCATGTTTTTTGAGGAAAAAAAGAATTTAAAATGAAGAGTAGGTAGCTTAAAAGGAATATAATCAATAGAGGTCAAATATAAGGAATTATTATTCACCCAAAAATATTTATTTGACTATAAATCATCCCAAAAGTGTCTCCACTAGCTCAATCAAAATTGCTAGTCTGGTGGAAAATTGAGCAAAATTGGCCTAGTCAACCCTGTTAACTTAATGACGAAGGTTTTCACATAAAATCACATTTTGATGATGAATAAGGTTGTTATAGGTATAATTATTTGTTTTTGTAAGTTTAATGGCTTGTTATTTTAGGTTTAATTGTGATTAGAAGCAAAAATTAACATTTAGGCCTTTTTAGTCTAAATGGCTTAGTTGATCAACTTGTCAAGTTTAAGTTTGGCACTAGATGGTTGTTCAAGAAGTTCCATTTTGAGCTTCAACACCATTTTTATGTTGTTTAATAAATATATTTATGCATATTTGATCCTTTAATATTCCATTTTATGTAAGAGGAGGCTAAAGAGGTAGTTAACTAGGTCTTAAGGAGTCTTGACTCTAAGTTGACAATTTGACATCATCATGCACCTATCGTTGGTTGACATGTCATTCAAGATTTTTAAAAAAAAAAGAGTTTATATTTGAGGATTGGGGTAGCATCATGCATGCAAAAGAGTTTGAATTTTTAAACTTGGGCCCACCATATTATTCCTAGGCCAAACTTTGAAGCTTTTCATGCAAATTTTATGGAGTTTAAAGGATTTATGAATTGTTTAAGCATTGAAAAAGGATTTCTCTTCAGTTGAGTCAAACAAGACCAACCTTTATCCCTTTCAAATACCACTTAGGGATTGAATTAGGTTTAGAAACATATATATTGTCTTTTTCATTCCATTTTTTATTATTTCTATAGCTAAAGTAGAAATTGTAATCTAGACCATACATCAATAAAGGAGATTTTTATTTTGTATATGAGTTTTGATAGATAATAGAGTGTAATTGATTTATTTATTATCATATCAGTGAGATTATATCTCCTTTTGGCAGGTCCATTCCTCACCTATTACTTTCTATCTCACCTTCTACAGGCCATTTCAAGAGGTAAAAAAGGAATTTTTAATCCAAAGTTCTATTAATCCTTCATCTAAAATATTTATGCTTAAGGGAAATATATCAATTTTATTGAATCACATGTGTGCATTAGTTTTAATAGTTTATATATAATATAATCAATTCAAGTACATCACCCAATTAGATAGGATTTCCTTTCAATTTTCCCTTTCCCTTTTCATCCAAAAAATCATAGTAGATCAGATTTAATTGATAAATCTTAAGGGAACTAACCCTCTCTAGAGATTCTTATCAGCATAGAGTCACCCAAACTCTGATAATTTCTAACTATATCAGCTAGAGTGAGGGTTTGTTTTGTACATCTTCAAACAAGTTATAATTCATAGTGATAGAAATTTATGGCACACCTAGTAGGACTACTTATTCACACTTTCAAATTATTATCTATGTATCTGAGTATATTATTCATTTCCAAATTTTCATTTTCATATTTTTATACTTTTCATGCAACTAAGAGTTTTCAAAAGATCCTCTATAGAAGGGAAGGAAAGATACTTCTTTGAGATATCTTTCCAATTAGCAAAGAAGAAGAAACCCTCTATCAAATCCAAATCTTACACCTTATTCTGACCTTGTTATTGCATAAAATCCTCTTGTTAAATCCAATATTGTTCAACCAATTTTATTTTTATTTTAAATCTTATACCTTAGATGATTGTTCTTAGAAGATAGTATTTTATTGCATTCAATAATGTTAGTCCTTTAAATCTCAATCAATGGGATGATATTATAGTTTCTACTCTGAAGGCTCTTCATTATTTTATAGGATAAAATATAACAACCCCTATAGAACATATTGTAGATATTATTAATCTTTGTTCAGTGCATCATGTGACATAATAAAATGTAGCAATGAGGTTGTTGGAAATTTCTTTCAAAGAAAGGCACTTCAGTGGTACAAAGGTTTAACTCTTGCATCAATCAACAACTGGGATGAATTTGGAGATTTTTTGTCAAATAATTTTGAATAAAAAATTGATCATATTTAACCTATGGATTAGCTTACAACAATTATTATATTCAATCATGAGTTAATGGTGCATTTCAACTATCGATTCTAGAAGACTTGGGAAAGAATTCTTGTAGTGATCAAGTCTACACCCAACTATGATTTTCAGTACTATTTGATGGATTTTAATTTAGATGTGGCTATCATGATCTAATCCATGAGAGATAATACTTTACTTGAACCTTTTGATGTAGAAATCAAGGTTGAAAATTACCTTATACAAGTAGGCAAGTTATCTCCAAGGCCTCTTTTTCTAGAGATCCATCCTCCTACTCCAACTATTTCTCTAAGTATAGATTCATTAAAGTTTCATCAAATAAAAGATGATAAAATTGATAGATTGGGGAAGATAGAGAGTCTTCTAAAGGCTCAGACTAACAATTTGGTTACAATAGAGAGGCTAAAAGCTCCACCGTACAAGCCATATCATAATACTAATCAAAATTATCAATCCAATCAACAAGGTCCATGGTAGAATTCTCAATCAACATAGTATAATCCTAATGATCCAAGAAATTATATAGATATTATTCCAACTTAGAACAATTATGCTCAATAAGGGCAATGGAACAATCAATGGGATCAGGCAAACAACATGGCAATGGCTTGAACTGGTGAGAGTTGTCATAAATATTTTATGGAATAAAGTTTGGTTCTTCCTTTATTTAAAAACCAATAACCTTATCAAAATAATGAATCTTCTCTTTCTCATGGAGACATTCCTTCATTCACTAAAGTATAAGTTCCAAATAAACAAGGAGAGGTAGTGGTAAGGCACCTAATGAAACTATGTTTGTGAACTTTAAGGAAGGTGAGAATTCTTTTGATGACTTGGATATAAATCAAAATCAAGATTTACCTAATATTGATAATTCAGTTGTAGCCCATACTAGATCCAAGAAAGGATAAATTGGTGAAGGTTCATGTCCTGATGGGGTATCCCCTTCTTCTTAGCCACCACAAAAGACAACTACACATGAGCTACCTCAGAAAAGTTTAAATCAACAAGCTCAAGATCCAAAATATAAGAATGTAATAGGGCCTTATATTGCTTAATTCACACAAAATTTAGGATATCCTTGTACTCCTAAATTTATGTCAAGAGAAGCCACTTTTACACTTAGAATTGTGGATCATATGAAGAAGACTTCAATATCAATTTGAATGTGGGATACTCTACTAATCCTAGGATAAAATGAGTATTTACAAGAGGAACTTTCAAAGCTCAGTATCCATAATAGACCATCTAAAAATAAAAGGGTAAGTGTTGTCCTAACTAATTCTAATCTAGATGTTGAGTCTCAACCTCTTAAGTTGACTAAACCTCCTCAATTTTAGCTTTCTATTATCATTAGAGATTGTCATATTCATAATTGTATGATTGATAATGGGAATAGTACTTCTGTCATGCCCAAATCAATATATGATAAGTTAGGATTGTAGTATAAACCCCATGAGAAAGGTGTCTTTAAATTACATGGGTCTCCTAACCAAGACTATAGGTGTTTTTAAAGATCTAAAAATCATAGCAATTATTTGTTCAAATTTCACCATTTTACAAGATGTTATTTTTCTTAATTTACTTCCATATTTTTCACTATGATTATCTAGAGATTCCACTTCCAAAATAAGAGTTTATTACTTTCCTTAGATTGGTCATACATGGTTTTTAGAAATAGGTATGAAACCAAAGTTACTATAAGATCTGAGCCTATTTCCATATTTCATCTTGAGCCATATATGCCAAATATGTCAAATGTGAATTGTAGTATTTAAGAAGAAGATGATAATGACATTGAGTAAGAGCCTTATAAACCTCTTGAGGGCATACTAGATCTTCTCCTAGATGAGTGGGTTGGTGATAATAATGGACATGACCCTTATAAAATTATATAAGATGTTGGTTTTAGATTATATTTTATGCGTGAAGAGGGTGACTTATTACCTAGCCTCACTAGCTCAATGCAAGATCAAGAAGGAGTTTGGAATCTATTCTTTGATGGATCTAGAACAAAGAATAGAAGTGGGGCTTGTATAATGTTGGTTTCACTAAAAAGTCACAAGAATTATTTTTATATTATATTTTAGTTAAATTATACTTTGAATACTGTAGAGTATGAATCTCTTATTTATGGTCTCTAGTGGGATAGAAAAAGGGATATTAAGATCTTGCGGATGAAAGGTGATAGTGAGTTAGTAGTCTAGAAATTCAGAGGTTTAAGTAAAAGAAAGAAACCTATTTTTAAGGCCTATAAACATAGATTTTGGGATCTCATGGAATATTTCCTTGAATTTGACATTTGTTCCATTCCTAGATGAGCAAATTAGAATGTTGATAGACTTATTACTATAGGATCACAATATGATATTCCAGATCAGATTAAGGATAATAAAAACTAGACCCAAATAAAGTTTGTATGAATGCCTTTAGTCCCAAATAATGATGTAAGTTGGAAAGTTTTTAATTATAATAAGCAAATAACATATTTTCTACAGAATGAGGTAGAGTTTTACCAAAGAAATCATAATAAATTGCAAGATCAATATGAAAATCAGATTATGCGACTAAAATCAAACAAGATGACAAAAGTTTTGGTGAATTTATAAATCATTTTCAATGAATATGATTAGATAAGGAAAGACAAGGTGATAAGTTCTTCCAAGAAAGAGAATTATGAGCCAATTAGCATAGCTAAAGGTAAGCAACTCAAGTTGGGTAAAGTGAATACTGATTATGAGAGGGTAGCTTTCATTTCATTATGTCAAGAAGTCATGGATATATTTTCTTGGGAATATAATGATCTGAAAAGTTTTGACCCTAGATTGGCATATCATACTATTGAACTAAAATAGGATGCAAAACCTGGAAGACAAAAGGAAAGGCCTATCAACTCCAAGGTTGAGATTCTCATGAGGAAAGATCTTAGAAAGATAGTTGAATCAGGTATTATTTTTCCTATAAATCATTCAACATGGGTAGAAAATATTATACCAATAATAATAAGAATGGAGAGATAAGGTTATGTGTATATTTCAGAGATCTAAATAGAGTATCACTGAAGTATCACTATCCACTTCCTTCCATGCATCAAATTTTGTAGAGAGCATCAGGTTCATAGATATTATCTTTATTAGATGGGTACTTAGGATATAACCAGATATTAGTGAAAGAGAAAGATCAACATAAAATAACTTTCACCACCAAATGGGGTACTTTTACTTACAAGAAGATGCCTTTTGGACTCTCCAATGCTGGAGCTTCCTTCCAAAGGGAAATGGATGTTGTTTTTCATGATTTCTTGATTGAAATGGTTTTAGTCTATGTTGATGAAATTAAAATATTTTCAAAGAATCCTAATGATCATATAACACATTTGAAAATTGTTTTTGATAGATGTAGACAATATGGAGTTTTATTAAATCCAAAGAAATGCATTTTTTAGTGCATAAGGGGAGATTTATTGGGAATGTGGTATCCAAAGCTAGTCTTTTCATTGATCCAAAAAGAATAGAGAAAATACTTACTCTATCATTACCTAAAAACAAGAAAGGATTTCATATTTTCTTAGGTAAGATAAACTTTATCAAAAGATTCATTCCTGGTTTTGTGGATCTAGTAAAGCCACTTACTCAAATGCTAAAGAAATACCAAAGAGTTCAGTTGGAGTAAAGAAGGTAAAAGGAGTTTTAATTATTTCAAATAAGAAATCAACCAAGATCCTAATTTGATCAATTTGGATTTTAGTAAGGATTTATCCTTGTATGCTTTCTCTACTTCTAGTACTATTTCATCCATGCTTATGCAATAGAATGATGAAGGTTTAGAACATTCCATTACATTATTCAGTAAATATTTAAAGGGTTATGAAAAGAGATATTATTTTTTATAAAAGGATTTTATTTATATTATAAGATGTATTTAACAAATTTAGACATTTGGTTTCAAATAATAATATTATACTAATGGTAGATCATCCAAGTGTGAAGGACATCATTCTCAATAGAGAATTGAGTGAAAAGAGAGCTAGATGGGCCACTAAATGTATGGAATATGACATTGAAGTCAAGGTTACAAATTTGGTCTAAGGTAAAGGATTATGTGAACATATTTTAGAAGATATGAAAGAAGAAAAATAGACAATTTTGATAATTTAGGACACTCAGTATGAAGCTAAAAATACAACTCCTACAAGTTGGACACAAAATGTTGATAGATTTATTTAAATTGGAGAGTGTCCAACAGGTTTGAATGCATAAAAAAGAATAAAATTTAGGATGAAATTAGTACCATACATTTTTATTGATGGAGTGTTTTTAAAAAAATACATTAGAGGTATACTTTTATGGTGTGTTGAAACTAGTCAATATGATAAGTTTTTTCAGAAATTTCATGATAGTCCTTCTAGAGGTCATTTTGCATCCAAGACCATAGATGAAAAAAACATTAGATCTGATAATTTTTGGAATAATTTATTTAGATATGCACATGCATGGGTTAGGAAATGTATAAAGTGTGAAATGTTTGTAGGCAAATAGAGACTAGCTACTATGCCACTAAAGCCAATTAAGGATGAACAACCTTTCATGCAATGGGGTTTAGACATGATTGGGATGATTAATCCTCTATCCAATATTGGTCATAAGTAGGTATTGATAGCTACATACTATTTCACTAGGTGGGTGGAATTAGTGCCTTTGAAAGAGGCAAATGAGAACTATGTGCTTGAATCCTATGAGAGCCTAGTAACTCATTTTGGAGCACCTTCTACTATCATATTATACAATGCTTTGGCATTTAGTAGTATAAAGTTATGTGAATAATATCTTGAACATGGTATTTAGTTGAGATATTTATCAAATTAATAACCACAAGGTAATGGACTAGCTGAGTCCACTAATAAGTACCTGATTAGGATCATCAAAAGAAATATGGAAGATAATTAGAGACCTTGGCATACAAAGTTGAAGACTAATTTATGGGCTGATAGGATCACCACTAAGAAGGACATTAGTAATTAACCTTATATCCTAGTTTATGTAAGAGAATAAAGGATCCTTATTTCATTGGATCTTCTATCTTTGGAGCTTTCACACTAGCTAGAGCTTCTAAAAATTGATGCAACGGAAGTTAGGATGAATGAACTGAGAGAATTAGATGAGTTAAGAGGTGATGTTATACATATCATGTGGTAAAATTAGAAAAAATTCAGGAAGACATTTGATAAGAGAGATTCATCAAAAACATTTTATCAAGTAGACATAGTACTTAAGTGGACCTTATATTATCACTGATTGTAAGAACAATGCTTTTCAAAAGTCAAAAGATAGTCAACTTTAGAATAAGGGGAATGGAGTTTTATTTTCAAGAAGATAGTGATATAGAATGAAGGAGTTTGTTTTCTAAGGTTATTATTAAGTGTTTTGGACTAAAATATCAAACCATTGCAGTAAATCTCAGTTGGAATAATCTCTTAGTCACCACCTACAACCATATGGAGATTAAAAGACCTTTAAACATCAAGGAAGAAATAAAGGCTAACCTAAATGGTCTAACCTAAACACTTTCATAAATTATTTGAGAAGCATTAATAAAATATGATGAGGTGATATGATAAAGAGGAAAATTGATTTAATCACTTTTAATATTTCTTTCACCTTACCTCATAAACCCTCCTACAAGGTTGTGGCATAGTATGGAAAGCCTAATCTTTAAGAACTATAAATCATAAGGCATAAGGACTAGTTTGAGTCATCAAAGAGCTAGAGAGGTCAAGGGTTTGATTGAGGTCATAATGAGACTTAAAAAGGATAAGTATATCAAACATAAAAACATATAAAAATATTATCTATAGTGATGCACCTAAAACCACTCAATACTAACCTAAAGTCCTTAAGGGAAGCTTTAGTGCTATTATGCTTGAATTGGGTAATAATAAGTTTTGTTTCATGTTGTGAAAGTCCTTGTGATTTTAAAAAATGTGATTATAAATTCATTAGTAGAGATTATCATAAATTTCAGTCAAGGTCACCCATAGTGCTATGGATGATATCTTATAGGTTCCTTAAAGGCATAATTTTAGTGCCTAGGGATCTTAGCTAATAGGTATTTTCAAGCTTCTAGTTAATGATCATGGCTAGAAATGAGTGCTATAGACCTCAAGTTTATTCTAAATCAAGGAATATATGTAATTAAAATGTTATATATATGATAACCTATATCCTTATATGATATATAGGTCATCTAGATATGATCACCTACAACTACTTGTACTTACAACCATACTTCCAAGTTGGCAAAGAGGAAGTGAAACATAGTGGTCTAGATATCAAAGGAACTTATATGCTTAATTGAATAATTAATAAGGTTTAAATAATAATTATAAATATGGATGATCATAATTTAGAGTATCAGGAGACATAAAATCATTTAATTCCTAACAAATTCTATAGTCATCATAGAGCACAATCAATTTCTTCAAACTAGTAGGTGTTTTGTCAACACGGTGGTTTATTTTGAAAACATTTAAAATTTCATGAGGATTAATAAAAGGGAAAATTTAGATTGTAGGATCCAAATAAATTCATACACCTTAGAAATACTATACCTACAATAGTGTGTACTCAATCATTTGAAACCTAAATGCATTGGTTGAAGGTCACGCTATACTTGAAAACAAGGGTAGAGGTTATTTTTAAAAATATTGAAGAGGATATTTCGATAAATGAAGATTATTTTGATCTTATAACCTATAAAATCCATAAAAATAATCTTAAAATCACCAAAACTCATTAAAAATTGTAGACAGTCCATGCACACAGATCAAAATTGAGGGAAAATTGAAGATTCTAGGATCTACATGTGGAGTTTGGACCTAATATTTTGTAAATAGGATAATAATGATTTGTATAAACATATAAAATATTTTAATGGTGATTAGATAAGTAGACATATTTTTATTTTTGTCTTAGACCTCAGCCTATTCATTTGAGGTCACCATTGGAGTAGGCTTCATTATATAGTGCTTCAAAAGCTTCTAAGCCTAAGTAAAAGATTGAAAAGAATGGGATGATATTTTTAAATCATAATAAGACATATAAAGAGTGTAAAAAATACAAATTTTATGCAAACCATGCTCATTTAGGCTTTTGCAAGTAAACAAGCATATAGGGCATAAAGGGATTTTTGTACTTTTTAATAAAAAATATTTCAGAGTGTTTTGATATCATTTTATAGGTACCATATTTAATTTTCTAGGCTTTGAGAATCTTGGAAATAAATATTTTCATTTTATTAAAGTTTTTCACTTTTTGTAGTTTTAGGCACCCTTCCAAGTCTCCTATTCAGATGCTCATTTTGTTTACCACATGTGGAGTTTGGCCAAATGATATTATTATTTTTTTAGGACCCATATGTAATTATAATTCATAAAAAATTTATATTAGTTGATGGGTTTTGCTTTATGAATAATCATTAAGAGCGTAGGTAGCACAAAATGTAAGCTAAACCCATAGGCAAATTTCATTCAAATGGTATATTTTTATATCTTTAGCATGGGAGTTCAATATTTTCATTGATGTCAGTGGGGTAAATTTTATACACATAAATGGTAATTTTTTTGTATTTTAAATTTTGTACTTCATGAATCATCAGTTTGAAGATTCAACTTTAAACCCTCCTAAACCCCTAAAAAACTAGTTTTGACAAAAGAGGATTTTCTTGATATCAAATCATCATGGATAAACCAAAAAAAAATTCAAACATAAATTAAACTTATATAAGATTCCATAAATACCAATTTTATGTATGGATATGCACAAATGAGGGGAAACTCACATTTTTTGCTTTAAAAAGCACATAAAATGAAGTGTAGAGTAGTTAAAAAGAATATAATCAATGATATAGAATCATAGGACTCATTATTCATCCTAAAATATTTAGTTTATTATAAATAATCTTGAAAGTGTCTCTACCATCTCAATAAAAATGGCCAGTCTGTTGGAAAATTGAGCAAAATTGGCCTAGTCAACCTTATTAACTGAATGACGAAGGTTTTCACATCAAAATCACATTTTTGATGATGAAGAAGGTTTTTACAGGTATATTTATTTGTTTTTTATATTTCATGGATTCTTATTTTATGTTTAATGGTGATTAAAATCATAGATTAGCGTTTAGGCCTTTTTGGTCTAAATGGCTTAGTTGATGAACTTGTCAAGTTTAAGTTTGGCATTGGATGGCTATTCAAGGAGTTCCATTTTGAGTTTCAAAACCAATTTTATATTATATAATAAATATATTTATTCATATTTAATAATTTAGTATGACATTTCATGCAAGAAGAGGCTAAAGAGGTAGATAACTAGGTATTAAGGAGTCTTGACACTAAGTTGACAATTTGACATCATTATGCACCTATCTTTGGTTGACATGTCATTCAAGCTTTCAAAAAAATCAAGTGGAGTTTCTCTTTGAGGATTTTCATATCATCATACATGAAATATAATTTGACTTATCAAACTTGGGCCCACCATATTATTCCTACACCAAAGTTTGATGTTTTTAATGCAAATTTTGTGGAGTTTAAAGGAGTTATGAATTTACTAAGCATTGAAAAAGGAGTTGTCTTGAGTTGAGTCAACCAAAACCACCACTTATCCATTTTAAATTACACTTAGGGATTGGATAGAGTTTAGAGACATATATATTGGCTTTTTCAAGCAAATTTTTATTATTCTTAGAACTAAAGTAGAAATTGTAATCTAGACCATACATCAACAAAGGATATTTTTATTTTGCATGAGTTTTAATAGATAATAGAGTGTAATTGATTTCATATCAACATATCAATGAGATTATATCTCCTTTTTTTAGGTCCATTCCTCATATATATTTTTTATCTCACCTTCTATAGGTCATTTGAAGAGGTAAAAAGGGAATTTTGTAAACCAATGTTTTTTTAATCCTTCATCTAAAATATTTATGCTTAAGTGAAATATATAAATTTTATTGACTCACATGTGTGTATCAATCTCAATAGTTTCTATATAATATAATAAATATAGGTGCGTCACCTAATTAGAAAGGATTTCCTTTCATTTTTCCCTTTCCCTTTTCATCCCAAAAATTATAGTAGATCAGATTTAATTGATAAATCTTAAGGGAACCAACCCTCTCTAGAGGTTATTCTCAACACATAGTCATCCACACTCTAATAATTTATAATTGTATCAGTTCGAGTTAGGGTGTGTTTTACACATCTTCAAACAAGGTGCACTCCAGAGTGATAACATTAATCAAGGAGATCAAAGAAATAGTCTATAGGAAAATTTTGTTTAGAACCACTTATAATTCAAGAGGTAAGTTCTTAAAATAATTTATTGATATTGGTAGTAAATATAATCTAGTATCTTTTGAAATGGTTGATAAATTGGGTTTGAAAAATTTTGTTCATCCTACACCTTATAGAGTGTCAAGGTTGAATAATGGACACTAGGTATTAGTCAATGAACAATACAATGTATAGTTTAAGATAGGTATCTATCAATATGAGGTGAATTATGAGGTGATACCTATATATGTATGCCATGTATTATTGGAAATAATTTGATAATTTGAAAAAAGATAAATTCATGACAGAATAAAAAATACCTATACTTTTGAGAAGGATGGTAGGAGATGCATAAGTAAGAAAAATCAATAGTCATGTGTTAATGATAAGTGAGAAGGATATATTATAGTTGGTAAAATAATGTGAAGAAAAAAATATAATTGTTAAAACCATTAATATAACTAATTTATCATTATAAAATCATATTTTATGAAGTGAACATGAAAACATGATGACTAATGAGTTGTTAAATTAATTTTTATCAAGTTACTCAAATTATTTCATTGTAGGAGTTGATTTTATAAAATATATTTCCATGGAAGTTAATATAATTTTTTTTGGTATGTAAAAAATATGAGTGGTGAGAAAAAAAGGTTTTTTTATGATAAACCTCTCATTGATATTGAAAACAATGGTGATCATGTTATAGGAGAAAGAGTATTTGTGGAATAAGAAATAGAAACTTTATAAAAAGAGGAAAAATAATAAGTAATTAAGGTACAAGATCATGTATTTAATTTTAATAGTTAGGTATTAGATAGATCATGTGAATAATAAAAGAAGAGACAAAATAACAAGAAGTCCCTCCTACACATTGTCTTGGATACTATCTATTTGGCAGTCATCTTGGTGATAGAGAATGGGTCTGAAATTCCTAAAGAGAAAATTATTTTATTAAACATGTATGCTTCAAGTTTATGTGCACTAAAGTAATATAATTAGATATTTAATATGAGAATTATAATAATAAATAAATATAGTACTTTAGTTTTGTATGCAGTCAAAACATAAGAAAGCTATAAGGAAAAGGAGAGATGTTTAGTATACTTATGTGGTGATAAAATAGAAATTAGTAAAACTCAACCTTTTATAGAAAATTTATATAAGAATGTTATTAAAAAATGATTCAAGTTTCAAGGTAGAGGTACCACATCAAAGCTAAGTGGACATACATTTAAAGGCAATGAAAGCCTGTACTAGTCACTAGCCATTCTAAGCAAACCATGGGATCTATGAGTGAATGAGGTAAGAGAAGAAAGGATAAATGTTGAAGAGGATAAAAATAAAATATATTAAAATCATATACAATTAATAATGATAAGTATAAGATAAAATTTGAGAACTCATGATCAAGAACTCATGACCAATACTTTTTTTCCCTTGGTAGTCTAATGCATGTGTATCATTGTGCATAGTCAAATTATATTGTTTTTTTGTTTTTAAGAGGTTTTATTATATGAATAAGGTTAATAAAAATTATCTTACATTATTATTCTATCATTTTTGTTCAATTATATACATTTATGATTTTCCTACCAAATGTAAAAAATTTAAAATTTGAAATAGTGTCTAATGTTTTTGAAAAGTTTGGTGAGTTATATGGGTTTGACCCTTTTGTAAGTGTATATATAGGGTATAATCACATGTTTCAAGTGACCCTTATTATTTTACTTGGTCTAAACCCATATTAAATCTCAAATAAGGAAAATGTAACATATGAACAAGGTAAATTAGGTAAGTTCTAATATAAGTCCTTAGTCGTTAAGAGATTCCTATTACATAAAATATAAAAGAGACAATCTTAGACATTAGTAAGTCAATGATAATATTTGAATCAAGTGTAGTGGAGCTAAACAAATAAAATGAAATAAGACTATATTTACATATTGAAGATAATTATAATTAAATAATATTTAATTTATCGAAGTATTCATTAAGGTCTATTAAAAGTGTAATATTTACATATTTTATCATCTTAAATCTACTTTGATGCTTCAATCAAGTATACAAACTTTAAAGGGTAAAAATAGACCTTTTTGAGAGAACTCAGTCAAGAAAACTTAGTAGTTTCACATACTTTTACTTGTATGGAGTTAACTATATGATTTAGTAAGAAATGTATATGATTTTAAAATTTATTTTATCTGATAGAAACCCTTGATAAATATGTATATTTATATTATATTCATTTAATCTCTCTCTTGGGTCCTAAAATAGGGTCTTAGAAAAATAAAATCAAGGAAATGTGGTTGCTTTTATGTACTTCCATAGTAGTAAAAATATTTGAGTGATTGTTTTAGTTGAAGGGGTGTTATTAAAACCTTTTCCAAGTGAAATTAATATTTTTAAAATCGCTAAGTCCTAATATTTTTCAATTTATTCCTCTTAGGTTATATATTGTCTACATCTTAAGTCAGGGTTTAAGCCACCAAAAGTGAAATATTTAAAGAGAAAACTATCAAAATCTTCTAAAATGTTGTAGATAGATGCATTGACATATGAATTAAATTATAAAATTTGTTTTAGGATTTATGGAGCTTTGAAATTCAAGATATGTAGGATTGTGTGTGATATACTACAAATTAGGTCTAAATAGAACTAAAAATTGTAATTTTCAACTTTTCATGCAATTTCAAGTTGGTAAAGCGTGTAAAAATTATGTTTTAATATTCATAATATTAATTTCATTGTCTAAAGTCACATTATAATGTGTAAATATTTAATGTGGCTTCATTAGAACTATGCATCACAAGACAAACCTAAAGGAAAGGGCACATGCCTATGTAGTTAAATCACTCATTGAAGTTGAAGTATTTAAGGCCACTATTGTCAATTTATTATTCAAAAATAGGATCCTATAATTAAAGTGATTATAATCAATAAAAATATCTCTTTCTAGTAAAAATATTTGAGTTGAGAGACATAATTATGAAAGAATACATAATAATAAGAAAGAGAACTTGAATACCCATGTTTACAGTAGATAACTAATAAATGGAATTGGTTCTCATCAAATCAACATCAGTGGTAGAGGAAGTGTTTTGTCCTTAAACTAATTTTCATATTATTGATCATAATATTTGAGTAAAAGAGCCAGATATAATAATATTTGGATGTAATTCAATATGAGGTGACCTAAGAAAGAACAAGATAAGTTATGAAATAGAAGCATGTGAAGAAGATATGAGAAGAGGGGATAAGAATATATGAAAAATAAGCTTGTGAGGATGAAACTCAAAATAAGAGGTGATAAAATTTGTCATAGGAGTTAACCAATAGTAGAGGTAATGATGACATATATGAGGAACATTTAGGATAACTTTCAAGTAATGGATGTGTCACAAATAAATGTTATTAAAGTAGGTTAGATAAGTGATGAAGAGGAACCACAAAAAGATGTACTGACACCAAAATAACATAAAATTTGAAAAGAATATATTATAAGGACAATCATGAAGGTAATCTCCAAACCTCAATTATAAGTCCCTATGTATGAATGAAGTATTAATTTAGAACTAATTTATTATATTTCAACCTTGGATAAGTAATTTTAGTATGATGAAGTAGAGGATAATAAATAGGTTAAATTTATAGTTAATAGGCTGAAATGACATGCTTCACTATGGTGGGATGTAATTCAAGATGATAGAAGAAATAAAGGTAAGATAAATATCAAATCATGGGACTTAATGGTATGTATGTTGAATTACAAATTCATGCCAAGATATTACTACATACTTGTTCAAGAATCTTCAAAATTTGAAGAAAAAGGAGATGAACACGAAAGCTTATACAAAGGAGTTATCCAAGTTTGCTATAAGGGTAGGTCACATATAAGAGGATGTGTAAAAGGTATAAAGGTATGATAATGGTATAAAGTTCATAATTTAATTTTAAATTATTTTATTGTCTCCAATAACTATTGAATAAAATTATCAACTTGCACTTAAAGTAGATAAAAGGCTATCTAGGAAACATATTCAACATCAAAGAGACAAAAGTAGCTATTTCAGAATTAAGAGGAGCATGATGATATGAATTCATTTAATGTTTATGAATAAAGATAAATATTTCCTCCAAGTCAAGCTCAAATCCCAAGATAAGCTCATTCATACAAAAAAAGAACATCATATTCAAAAGGTAAGAAATAATTCTTTTGGGGTAAATGTTTTAGATGTAATGAATATGGTCGTAGATTTATGAATGCCCAAATTGTATTCAATAAATCCATACTAATCATATTTTCCAAGATGGAAATGAGGAAAATTTAGGATCATGTGGATAAATTTAAACAAGATAATAATTTTTGATGAAAAGGATACTTATGAAACAAAGCAAGGAGATCAAAGAGCTAGTATAAAGGAAAAATTTGTTTAGAATCACTTGGAATTTAAGAGGTAAGTGTTGAAAAATGGTTATTGATAGTGTTATTAAATAAAATCTATTATATTTTCAAATGGTTTAGGAATATGGGTTAAATTTTTTTGATCATCTTATACCTTAGAGCGTATCATGGTTGAATAGAGAACATCAGGTCCTAATCAATGGACAATGCAAAGTAGAGTTTAAGATAGGTAGATATCAATATAAGGTGCTTTGTGATGTGATAACTATGGATGTATACTATGTATTATTGGGAAGAAATTCAAATTTTGACAAAAGAGAATTTTATGGTGGAAGAAACAATACATGTACTTTTGATAAGGATGGTAGGAGACACATTTTGATAGCATTGAAGGATGAAGATGTATAACTAGTAATAACCATTAATCAAGTTTTGATGATGAATGATAAGGATGTATGAGAGTAAGTAAAATAAGGTGAAGATAAAAATACAATTATTATAGACATTAAGGTAATTGATTCATCTTTAGAAAATTAGATTTTATTAAGTAAATATGAGAACATAATGACTAATGAGTTGTCAAATGAATTGATTTCAAGTTATTCAAATGCATTAATTAGAAGAGTTGATTTTAAAATATATATTTCCATGAAACACAATATAAAATAAACTTTTTTAAGTAAATAGTATGAGAGTGGAGAACAAGAGATTGTCTTGAGAGACAACAAACGGTTCTTGTATGAGAAACCTCTAATTGATATTGAAAAAAATGTGAGTAGGTTATACAAGAAAGAGTATTTTTTGTAGCTAAAATATAATAATTTATAAAGGAGGATCAAGGATAAGTAATTAAATTACAATATCATGAATCTGGGGTTAATACAAAGGTAGTAGACATCCCATATGAAAAGGAAAAGAAGAGATAAAACAACAACAATAAGTCCCTCCTACAAATTTTCTTGTCTACTATTTATTTGGAAGTCATCTTGGTGATATAAAATGGATCTCAAAGGCCTAAAGAAAAAAATATTTATTTAATGTGTTTAATTCATGTGTAGATGAAGCAAATTAATATAGGGAGATATTGAAGATGGAAATTATATGAATAATAAAGATAGTACTTCAATTTTTCATGCAATCTAAACACAAGTTAAAATAAAAAGGATAGATTCTAGGCATACCAGTGTGGTGATAAAATACAAATTCATAAAATTAAACCTTTGGGAGAAACTAAAAAGAGTAATTATATTCATAAATTATTCAAGTTTCAAGGTAGAGGAACCATGGAATAATTAGGTGGATATACATTTAAATCTAATTGAAGTATGTACAGTCATTAGCCATTATAAGAAAACCATGGGATCCAGGATTGCATAGTATAAGAGTATAAAGTAGTAATGTTTAATATGAGAATAATAATATATATATAAGTCATATTTAGTTAATAAACACAAGTACTAGAGTAGTTTTGAGAATCCATGAGCAAGAACTCATGACCAATATTTTTTGTTCCCTTTTAGTCTGGTGTAGGTGTATCATTGTGCATAGTTAAACTATACTAGTTTATGTTATTATGATGTATTAAAATGTATTTAATTTTAATAAAAATAATTCCACATGCTTATTAAATCATTTTTAGGTCAATTAGATACATTTTTAATTTTTATACCAAATCTAGAAATTTAAAAATTTGAAATATTGTCAAAAGATTTTAAAGAGTTTGGTGTGTTGTATGAGTTTGACCCTTTTTTAAGGGAACCTATAGGGTCTTATCCTATGTATTGAGTGTACCTTGGTATTTTAATTGTTATAAATCCATCTTAAAGATCAAACAAGTAAAATGCAATTATGGACAAGGTAAATTAGGCAAGTTTTAAGATAAGTCATGGGTTGTTAATATATCATTGCTACATACAATAGAAAAGAGACATATTTATACTTTAGGAAGATAATTATAAGCTTAAAAAAAAGTGTGGTGGACCATACTAAAGTAAATAAATAATAATTAAACTTGAATTTATAGGTCTTTTTTAGGGCTTGATGGCCGTGGCTAAGGGAACTAAGGACTATATGTACATATCGAAGATAATTTGAATGAAATAAGACTTAATTTTGTTTGATTATTAATTATTATGTTTGTGAAAAGTGTAATATTTACATATTTTATTATCTTATATCTTATTTTATGTTTCTATCAGGTCTTTAAACTTTCAAAGGTTAAAAATAGAGTTTTTCTAGAAAACACAGTCAAGAAAACCTATTCATTTCATGTAATTTTACTTGTATAGAGTTAAATACATGATCTGATCTAGTATAAACCCTTAATAAATATTTATATTTAAATTATACTTCTTTAAACTTTCTCTCAAGTTGAATAATAGGATCCTAAAAACACATAATCAAGGAAAAGTGGTTACTTTTATGTACTTACATGGTCATGACAGTATTTAAGGATTGTTTTAGGTCAAGGGATTTTTGTAAAGCGTTTTCCAAGCGGAATTAGCTATTTCAAAATCCCTAAGTCCTGATATTTTTTATATTATTTCTCTTGGGTTATCTATAGGTTTGCAAACTACAGGTCAAGGTTTAAACCACTAAAAGTGGAATATATATAGAATGAACCATCATAAACTTCTCAAGTTTTTTATATTTATGAATTAACATATGAACTAAAGAATAAAATTATTTTTAGGATTTATGGAGATTTAAAATTCAAGATATGTAGGATTTTGTGTGATAGACCTAGCAATTAGGTCAAAATAGAGATAAAAATTATAATTTTCAACTTCTCATGAGGTTTCAAATTGGTAAAGAGTTTATAACCTATGTTTTGATATTAATAATATTTAATTCAATTTGTAATGTCACTTTATAATTTTTTACACTTGAGTGTAACTGCATTATAACTATAAATCACTAGACAAACCTAGAGGAAAGGTCAAAAACTTATGTAGTTAAAAAAGTCATTGAATTTTAAGTCTTTAAGGCCAATATTGTCAATTGACCATTCATAAATAGGATCCTATAATTAAATTGATAATAATCCTTTAAATAATTTCTTGTTAGTAAAAAGAGTGAAATTTATAGTAATAAGTATCAAAGAAGACCTAATAAAAATAAAGAGAACTTGAATAACCATGTTTATAGCATAAAGATAATAAAAATAATTGGTTCCAATCAAATAAATATTAGTGATATAAGAATACTTTGGATCTTGTGCCATTATTAATCTATTATTTGGAGTTATCATAGATATTTTTAAAATTCCCTAAAAGATAGAGTTATTTTTGATATTCATACAACATTAACATAGGATCAAAAACACCTTCATATGTAAGTTATATGGGATAGAGTGGAAGTTTCTATTAGTCTATCAGATCGGCATGTGATCCTACTATTCACATTATATTGAACACCCATGGTTTTCAATGTAAAAAATGAAATGGCTAAGAGATAGGAGATAAAGCACTAGGTGACTAGGTTAATAGCTATAACAAATCACTAAATATGTGATTATTTGATGTTTATGTGTCAGATGTTATAGGTATCTATAATGTGATTTTTGGATTGATGAATTTGAATTTTATTTAACATTGTGGATAAATGAGTCCATATTTTATTCATTGTCATGTTTTTCACTACTTTTTAACATGGAATAATCTATAGCATGAGATGAATTATCTAGGTATATCTAGTGCATAATGTATATGATATTTTGAGAATGATCTGATAATTGATCAGGCTTGACATACTATTTTAAAACTATACCTATTATATTTTTCTTATATACTACCCTACAAGGATTTTTCATCAGATTTTAAAAAGCTACCTTGAGTTAGATAGTGGACATAAGTGCATGATTCAAGATGTGTCACAATGTATCCTATTTTGGATACTAGCTATAGGGATAAAATAGTATAAAAACCATATTAGGGGACCATGGATTATTGGTTATCATTTCCATATTTAGTGAGAGCTTAGGGATATAAAAAGGTGACCATGCATGACACATTATGCATAAAGTTTCATTATTGCACATGTTCCATGATAAATTGGAATGCCAAATTGATTATTAGCATTTTCCTTCCTTCCCTATAGGATGAATCATTACATATAGATAAGGGGGTGTAATGAACCCAAAAATTGAAAAAAAATTCCATCAAAGTGTTTTCCCATGTTAATGTATTGAAATACCCATCAACTTTGAAATAACTTAGAGTTGATCTTCAATAAATATAACATAAAGGTTTGTGAAATGTAAATTATTTAATATTAGGTCTTATTACACACACCTTATAATAAAGTGGTTCATCCCTTGAATTATATTAATATTGGGATGCACAGGCATACTTTTGTACCCTTATAAATTTTGACATGAATATTCCAAAATTCATATTTCCTATAAGATCAACATATAAAGACTCAACCATAAGTGACTTCTTATTTTGTAGGAAACAATTTTAAAGTTAATTAAGGTAAAAACATATCCAACTCAAAAGTCTTTCCTTCTTAACTTAATTCATTATATAAAATATATATATACATAAATAAATATGATTTCTATTCATAATATATGTGCAAGTATTCTAAGTAAAAATATGACATATACTTTAAATGAATATTACTCCACTCTATACAAAAATTAAAATATTAAGATTGTTGTACAGAACCATTACTAGTAATAATTCATACTATTCATGGTAATTTAGGTCTACACTTCATTCTAGACATAACATTAATAGATACGAATTGACCACCTTCCTTAAACAAGATATACACTTTTATACAAATTGAGTCAACACTTATACCCATGAAGTATCATAATAATTACCCCTTCATACATTAAAATTTAAATACAATATCCTACTAGAATTTTGTCCCCAACAACTCATATTACAATAAAAATTAATTTAGATTCATCTAATGATACCCAATCAAGATATTTACACTTCAAACTTGATATTCATAGCTTCACTTATTATGTATCAAATCTTTTACAATACAAATCATAGCCTAGTGAAAAAAACTTAAAAATAAATTAAATTTATTCATTCTACAATAATATGCATCTTTTTTAGATAGCTTATATCTAGGGAAACACTATTGCTCTCCTCTAATAATTATCCTCTTTTGAGTGCCAAGAGAACAAGCTTTAGAAATAAATTAAAACTAATTTAAGAATTCAAAAAATGTGAATATGACTATTAAATGAGTTAGTGACTCTCTCCATACCTGAGATGGTTTATTTTATACACCTATTTTTTGATAGTCCTTAAGTGTGTAAAATTAATTTTAACCTAATAAAAAATATTGATTTATTATCTAAAAGTTTAGTCCTTGATTATAATATGCACAACATTATAAATTAAATAACACATTATACTTTATTAGCTTGATGAAATTAAAATTATAACATTAAGAGTCCTATCTACCCCTAAATGGTGACTTTATAAAATGAATGGATTTCATGAAAACAAGAAATCAAGACAAAAACCATGCTTCTTAATCCAATAATTTGGAAAATCTTATTAAATTTCCCCAATGCATAACTAAGTATTGTTCAAGACAACATCACCATCATTGTTAAAATGATAGATTTAAAAGTGAGAAATGAGTGGAACCCAACTAAATTTATCAAATTAAATGAATTAAAATTTAATTATTGATAAATTCTTATTTAACAATGTAAAGAATAAATATTATTTCTCTTTCATAAATTACCTCCCATTTTAGAATAGGAAGAAATATTAGTAATTATGTATTGAAATCAGATGTAAATCAACCATATTAATTCTTGTTTACTATATACAATTTATCTATTTGAGAATAAATATACACTAAATCCATTTGAGAATAAAGATAAAATTATCAGTAAAAAAATAAGTTGAGTAATGTATTATCAATTCAAAATCCTTATTGAATAACATGGAATAATCACAATACCTTCAACAACTCTTGTAAGGAAAAAAAATGATATTATTTCCAAAATAACTTAATTGATATTTAAACCATCCCATTTATTAACTTACAATGATTAAATTCTTTTAAAATAGTCTAGTATTTTTTTGACCATCCCCAATTGCCTTTGAGACTAAATCACAATCCAAGACTACACATATTTCCATAAGCAGTCCACATAGCTTATTATCTTCAATAACCATTAAAATCAAAAGACTTAGTGTTTTCAAAAGTAACATAGTATTAAGCCATTTAAATTTGAGTCACACAAAATATTTATCTTTTATTTTATTTATATAATATCTATTTACAATGATAATGAGAATGTTTTAATATTATGGTATCCTAAGAAGGCTTAACATTCATTATCAAAGGTAATTGATTTTACCATTAAGCACTATAATAACCAAGATTCATACACATTGAAGATACAAAGTTTTTACAAATCAAAATATAATTTAATGATCATACTAGTCAATTTGACATATAATCAAGTGATTAAATCATGAGTAAACAATTATTCAACAACCATTCCCTGTATAAAGATTTTCTATAGTCATTAAAATAAATTTATAGAGATATATTGAAACTAATAATAATATTTGGAACCAATAATAATATAATATATTTTGTTAATATTAAAACTATTTTAGATGATATATTCCATTCATAATACAAGTCCAATCAGCTAGCACCTACTGTCATATTCCTTCACACCATTTTATGCTTACACAACTGATTAACATAATCAAGGAAATAGAATACAACCATTAATATTTATAATTTATATGCAATATATATACTCTAAAAAAATATTTAAATACATACATAAAAGTAAAATATAATCCAAATGAAACTTTAACATAACATAATAATTTTATTACTCATTCTTCCTATATATAAACTCATTATTCATATAAAGCTTAATCATATTAAAAAAGTACTATTAACATAGTAAAATATAAGTAACATTATACATGATTTAGGCGGAAGGCAGAAGGCGGAAGGCAGATGGTTTCAAAATTTGAATGATGCGCTGGGGTGCGCTGGGCACGCTGGGTGCGTTGGACATGCTGGGTGGGCAGGGTGTGTTGGAAGCATCCCTAGAATATGCAGGGAGGCAGATAGAAGGCACCCTCCCAGAAGGGGGAAAAGAAGGATGGAAGGTAAATGGAAAATTATTGGTGGAGAACCAAGAAGGAGGTAATAACCCTGGAGGGACAGCAGGAGAGGTAGAAATAAATGAAGAGATTGAATTTTATAGGGATAAAAAGACTAGAATACCTACCAGTACTACCCAATAGGATTATTCTCTTGCTGTGGTGGGGCAAAAGACTGAAAAGGAGAAAGAGAATGTGCATTTAAACAAGGAAAAATTCTCAAAAGAGCTGAAGGCAGAGTACTCTGAACAAAAGAAGTGGTCCTCTCTGTTTGGCAAGAAACCCAATGGAAAACTTCTCTTCCCGCTGGTTATTACAAAATCTTGCTAGGAGAAAGGTGAGTTTCAAGTTATTATCCCAGATCCTTTAATAGATTTTTATTTGTCTTCTTTGGAATTCACCCTAGTGGGTAAATTTTTAGGGGCAAGACCAGATATAGAATCCCTTACTAAAATGGTTAAAAGGAAATGGGTTATTCGAGGAGAGGTTGAAATGGCTCCAATGTTGAATGGTTTTTTCTTGTTTAATTTCAACTGTAAAGAGGACATGAATATGGTACTGTGTGGAGGACCATGGTCTTTTGGCAAATGTTCTTTAACTATTAAAAAATGGGAGCCTAACATGGATCTTTCAGATTCTTTCTTCTTAAACACTCCCATTTGGGTAAGACTTCCTAGCCTCCCTCTAGAGTTTTGGCACGAAGACATTTTTAAAGGCATAGCCAACTCTTTTGGTGAACTAGTGGCTTTGGATAATGCAACGGCTACTAGATCCAAACTTTAACATGCCAAACTTTATGTTAAAGTAGTAGATTTGAATAATCTCCCAGAAAAAGTGGATTTAATCTCTAAGCATGGCAAAAAAACTCAAAGGTTTGTTTTTGAAGATCTGCCCAATTCTTGCTATGTTTGTAAAAAATAGGGGCATTGGGCCAGAAACTATCCTTACAAAAGAAAAAATTATTCAAGCAATGGTTTGGATGATAGAAAGACCAAGGTTTAGCACAAGAAAGTATGGATACCCAAAGAAAATAATCTACAAGAACTAAAGAACAATGAAGATAATAAAGTCCTGCATGCTGAGGAGGAGAAAGAGATTTCTAGTGAAGATCCCAAAGTTCCACAATCAGAGGCAGATGAAGAGTTTGTTGATGAGAATGAAAATTCTGAGCAAGAAGGATATGGGCTGCAATTAGAAACCACAATTCTTGAACAAAGAAGTGTTGATTTGATAGATTTATCAAAACAAATCGTGGGCTGTCAAAAGATGGAAGACCGATGGGGAGATGTAGAAGACAAAACTGAGTGGGAGAAAGGAAACTTCGTGGATGGAATTGACAATAAATTATAGAAAGGAGATCCTCTTGATTCTCAGTCTAGGAAGATTTAGGCTGAGAAGGCTTCCCCTCTGAAGGAGCTAAATGTAAATGATAATGGAGAAAACATAAAGCACTTCCTAAACCAAAGAAAAGTGCTGATAAAAAAGACCATAACAAAGGGTGTTGAAATAAGAAGCAGCAAAAAAGACCAAAAAATGAAGGTGAAATAGCCGGTTTCTACAATGGATAAATCTGGAAAAGGAAACAGACAGTTTTTAAAAGTGAAACCGGATGTTGGCTCTCTAGACAGACCGGGAAGAAGATCTGCAAAGAAAAACAGAGAGCTAGAAAGTAAGCAAAATATTGTTGATGGTAGGCAGGCAACTATTCTGGACTTTACCCCTCAAAAATATTTAGAAAATCTTTATTTGGAGTTTTAGGGTGTGGAATATAAAATGGATAATGATGATGCCCCTATTTTTGCTGCTAGTTTTTAGTAGGCTTAAGGATTGCTGATCTTGGTGCTTGTAATTGCTCTATCTTTTATTATCCTGTCATAGGGTTTCGGGGCCCCTTCAAAACCTATTTTTACCTCAATCTAAAACATAGTAAAATATAAATTCAAGTTAAATGTAGGTAAACATTGAAACATGCCTATTATTTTATGGCTACATCAATTAATACAAGAATTAAAAAAATAATGTTGATTATAAAACACAAGTTAAAATAAATCTAAACATAATCACCAGGTCAAGTCTAAAGATTCATTCCACCATTGTTTTCAACCCTGATAAGCTTCCAAATACATGCTCATGTGAAAATAAAACTTGTGGATAATTAAAAATAAAAATCAACCAATCTAATTATCCCATCTATAAGTTTCCCTAACCACCCAAAACCATAAGCTCAGTGGAGGTGTCTGGCTCACAGGATAGTGGTCAATATTATCACATTTCCAAACCACATAATCATCAAACAAGCAAACCAACATGAAACACCAAAATATAAATACACCTTAAGTTTTAATGTTAAAATTCCAATAAAAATTACATCCACAAATAATTAGTGTTCACTTCGCAGATAAAGGTTTGGATAAAACTAAAAACATAGATAAAAAATCAATTATTCAGCCATTTTTGACATAACCCAATGTTGAAACTAAATAATATTTCCAAAACATTCATAAACAACACAAATAAACAAATAAACTCTCATCCACATTTCCCCATATAATATTTTCTCAGAAACCAACATTTAAATACATCACTTACTTGCTTTGGGTGATAAATTTTACTTTACCTCACTTTTCCACAATATAAGGTATCTTATTTTACCAATGCACACTTCACTCTACCTAATAATTGATACCATTCCATCTTTTATAAAAAAATATACATTAATAAAACATTAAATTATATATATTACCACTATAATATTTTGGTTCATGGTGCAACATAATGGAGGCATCAACTCCGTATCCCCCCATGTCCCCAATTCTTCTAGTGAAAATTGATAGAGTTTCAATAACATTTTCCACTATAATTTTCCTATTCAAGACATAAAATTCTGAAAGACCAAGAAATGGTGGATAAGATTCCAAAATCTTCATGGTGGTAGTTATGGTTTATTAGCAGATCATGAAGATCACAATAAATTCCAAACAACCAAAAGCTAACTAAAATTTCCATGAAAAGAAAACAATGGAAGCATCCAAACTATAAGTCAAGCAAAACTAATCTATATGCATCATGATGGATAAATTTCATTGACATCGAGTAACATTACCATGATAATAAAATACCAAATAATAATCAATGGATGTTATTAGATAGTATAAGGTCCAAATGACCATTCCAATCATAATGATCACCACAACTATATAATAACACCATGATAGATACACATATAACAAAAACACCATACACCTAAGAAGATAAAACCCTCAATAAGGTAATAAAAATAACAAGGGATTTCAAGGTAACAAACATAGTGAAAAGTGATTATGACACTACTTGTCAAAGATAACAAGATCGAGACATATTTATGTATTGTAATAGCTATATCAAAACAAGTATAGGTTCATTATCCATTCATTTTATAATACAAAGTTGGTTAATTCAATTCTAAAATAATAACAATCCCATATTTTAATTATCCAAAATGATATCAGATAGAGTAATAAATTTAGTTAAGAAAAATAGTCAAACCCAAATGAGAATCAAAAGTGATCTAAACATTCTATTTCAATAGATAGACACAAAGTCTAACAAAAAAGTGTAGTCAATAGACAATAGTCTACATAGCAACTATGATTAATTTATAAACTCATGTTTCATTACTCATTATAGAAATATAACCAAATTTCCACTATTACAAACCTTCTAGATAGACTCCATCAATCAATCTTAGTTTATGGTAAATCCTAAAGTCATAAAATAAGACATCAATAACATCTATCTAATAAATATCCAATAATCATAATTGAATAATCAAATTATAATAAAAAATTATAATATAGTCATTTCAGAATAATGATGGAATATAAATATACTCAAATAATCTAATCAAGTCCATAATATGCTAGATAATAAAAACAACATATGAAAATGTTATGCAAATACCCATGCCAAAAATAGTTTTTAAATTATTTCAAATTAGTTCATGACAAGGGGTGATAGGCTAGTGGTCACTGCTTCATATTCCAATGTTGAGATAATGACATGCTCTTCAAGATTTAAGGAAGAGAAAATGGATTTAATTCATAGAGGTATCATGTGGGTAGGTATTAGGGATTCATAAATATGATGTGATATATTTAATTATGGCATGGGTATCATATATATTACCTTAGACATGAACCTTTTTATGGTGACATCAAGAACAAGATCAAATTTTGATGGTATTTAATAGGGAGAGATGGGTGACAACCTTTAGGTTTTATTGAAAAAGTATGGAAATGGGGATGAGGGCATCCTCAATAGTTCAAGGGATATAAATAACATTGACATACACGGCACAAATCTAGGTATGAAATGATGGTTGGTAATTTGATCAATGTCTTTTCTAGATAGATAAATGTACTAGATGATAGTAATAGAAGGATTTGATTGGGATTTATAAATATCATTAAATAATGATAAATTTAGTTTAGTTTTGTAGATGTAATATATATATATATATATATATATATATATATATATATATGCATATATATATATATATACATATATATATGCATATATATATATAGATGCATATATATATATATATATATATATATATATGCATATATATATATGCATATATATATATATATATATATATATATATATATATATATATATATCCTAATGGGGCTTGATGATCAATCTTTCACACCATGAAATCCTTAATATCATGCTACTTAAGCATGAAATGATAACTATTTTGGATCACATGGAACCATCTATGGGAAATAATGGTAGTTTTTTTAGGTTTACTAAAATACACACACACACACACACACACACACACACACACACACACACACACACACACACACACACACACACACACACACACACACACACACACACACACACACACACACACACACACAAACACACATATATATGTGTGTATGGGATTTATAGAGATAGGATTTATATCCTAGTCTATCTACAACTACATTCTTAGGAAATTTTGGTTACTATGATAATACCAAATATGGCTACATTAGTAGTGGTTATGGGTATAGAGTATGCATTAACTACTTAATTGAATATGGTAGAAACACATTTGGCCTAAATAGAGGGAGAGGATTCAATATTAAAGTTAAGGACTAATACATTTTATATATATCTATGATAGGTGTAATATAATACTTCTCATTATAGCATATTCCCTCCCAGTATGTGATGTCATAATTTGATGTTTTATATCACAAGTTCTATTATTTTCTAGAAACTTTGAGCAAGTACATATATATAAATGATGAAATAATATGAGTAAAAATTCAATATAAAGTGAGTAGATATAAAATTAAAAATAAAATAGAAATATGTGTAGTAATATAATAATAGATAATAAGATATTTATAATGGTTTAGTGATTTTTTGGCTGAAATTTTCCTTATTATTTTGGCAATCCTCCAAACTCTTATCTATTGTATGTTCTAGTTGATCCTTTCCTGAAAATATTTTATTTTTTAATTGATTATGAGATCCTTTAAAAATTATTTATTAACTTAATCAAGTAAAAAAAAATTAGTAAGAAATACATCAAATTCATATAGATGGAAACAAATATACAAAAACCATAGTATGTGAAAATTTTAATAAACAATAAGAATATCCAATGTGAGTATAATAAAATATAAATAAAATAAAGGTTAAAATAACATAAAATGTAATTAAAGGAAATAAAATCCAATAAAAATATATGTGAAAACATGATAAAATATCCAATTCCAAATAGAAGAAAAATCAGTTTGTTTCAAATAGATGAAATATAGTCATGAAAAGATTTAAAATGGTTATAAAATATCCAATAAAAACAAATAATATAAATTTAAAAATAGCATAGGATGTGTCTAATAAAAAATAAAAATCTCTATATGTAAAACTTAATTAGATAAGACAAAATATAAGTTAAACATAAGATGTGAAAAACTAGAAGAAAGGATAGGAGTAAACAATAATTAAATGTTTGCACTAGAAAGTATCATAGGAAGACACAACCATATAAATACTTTAATTAAATTATTAATATTGTGTGGATGTGAAGGTAATGAGAATTTTTGAGAAGGTTCTAGTTGTAATCCCCAAGGTCTTATCATTCAATGCAAAAATTAAACATCCAAGAGGCATAACATTGAGAGATATGAGATAAAAATGTGAAGAACTGAGAAATAAAAGCGAAAATAAATAAGAGATGGGTGATAAAAAAATTAGAATTATTTATCAAATGGATATTTGGAATGATAAAATGGAAGATTAATAATCAATGCACCACAAATTTTTTGTGTAAATCCTTATCATAGAGAAGATACTCTAATCAAGTAGGAAAGGTTAATATCTTTTGATATCAAGAATATAGAGAACCCAACCTTAAAAGGGTAGAGATTATGTTAAAAATTAAATTATATTAATCATCTAATGAATAATTTATACATGAAAATGGATAAAATTATACTACTACCTTCCCAGAACATTTTCCCCATTCTTCAAATCCCTAAAAAAGCCACCAGTCATCATAATAATTGGGTACTTGCATGAAAAATTAGATGGCATTAATGATATATAAGTAAAGAATCATACCAAAATATACTATCATAATGAAATTTGATGGACCTTGTCTCTATAAAGAGGCCTACTACTGAGTTTTATCTCTAACTAGGATAAGGGACAATGCAAAATGATATTATTGTGTCTTTTGGTGTGATTGACTTTTGAAATGTTGTTTTCCTTTTTAAAACTACATTTTATTTTATTTTGATTTGATATCTTAGATTCTTAAATTTATAAAATTTTAATTGTACTTATCCATATGTAATTTAAATACCCTAAATGGTTGATAAATATGACTAAAAAAATAAATCTTACACCTAGACAATAAATAAGATAAACTAGAAACCAAGAAACTTACACACTCATATACTCACACTTTATAATAGAGCGAAATCTTGGGTTTGATCC
This sequence comes from Torreya grandis, assembly GCA_037957365.1. NCBI lineage: Eukaryota > Viridiplantae > Streptophyta > Pinopsida > Cupressales > Taxaceae > Torreya > Torreya grandis. The sequence goes on along the minus strand of JARHVA010007173.1, from coordinate 431,776 downwards.
AAATTATGAGTTAATTAAAATAAGGTCAAAAAAATATGAATATTTTGAGAGGTCCATAAAATTAAAATGGATATAATTAATACATTCTATTATTTGATCACAATAAAATAATTATTTTATTCAAACATACTAGGTATGAATGGGCCTATTAGCATATGAATATGTAAATAAAATTACATAAAAAGTGTATAATGGATATGGTGATATGAAATAGGATAGTAATTTCCCTATATAATCCACTTAAACATATGATATGTCTAACAAAATAAAGGATAGTAGTAAAAACCAAGCAAAGAGAGGATAAATGTAAGAGGGGAGGAATATAAAAGTAAATCATAAAAGAGTTCAAATAGGAAGTAATGGCCTTATTTTATATATATATATATATATATATATATATATATATATATATATATATATATATATATATATATATATATATATCCAAATTCAAACATGTCCCCCATTCCTTAGGAATCCAATATATCCAGCAATAACTACAAAAATCTTGCATGAGAAGTTACATGACACGAATGCTATATATGTAAAGTATCCTATCCCACTCTATTATCTTACTAAAATCTAATAAACCTTAGCTATATCATGAGAAAAAATATGGAGGTTAAACATCAACTAAAGTATGGGTCATGTCAAATATACGATCATGTATTTTAGTGTGATTTATATATTTGAAATATATTTTTCCTTTTTTACGTTTACTTTTATTTTTATTTTTATATATTTTATTGTGATTTTTATTTAATATTATATTTTCCTCATTCATATGGATTTAGAATACCAATACCATGTATTAAATATGACTAACACAAGAGATCCTGCACCAAGCTATCAAATAAGAGAACCTCAAAGAAAAGAAGCTTAAAAACTCGTAGACTTACAAATTAAAAATGTTTGAAATATTGGATTCAACCCAAGTATTCCTTAATTAAAATAAGGGAAGGGAACAATAGGGATTTTGAGAGACATAAAAAATTAAAATTGACATAATGAATACATGATAATAGTTTATCACAATAAATGAAGTTTTTTATCTAGATAGATTATGTATAAATGGGTATAGAATTACATGAAAATGTAACTCAAATCACATAAATGTATAAAGGACATAATGATGAAAAAATGTTAGGCTGATATGAAGGAGGATAATAAAATCACTAGATAAGACACATAAACCTATGATAGGTCGAGTGTAATCAAATATAGTGTTAAAGACTTGAGAGGCATAGGATAACCCCAAGTGGGGAAGATAATTAAAGTTGTGCTACCGAAGATTCCAAAAAAGAGTAATGGTTAAATATACTTAAAATTAGAAACATTATATGTTGAGTATGACTCAAATATATTAAGTTTATTACTCATGTTAATTTTATTTTATTTAGTTTATGAAGGTTATTTAATTCAGTTATGTCCCATATTAATTATTTGGTTAATTTTGGACACTTTCTGGTAACTTCCTAAATAAAACTATAAGTGCCAATTAGAGTCCAGTTCACTAAATGTTTAGTTAACTAAATTTAAATTTATTTTAGTAAAACTTATTTATTTTTATAGTTCACTTTTAGAGTTACGTTTTTACATTTTTATTTTTATATTTATATTCATAAAGTTTTATTTTTAAACTTTCACTTATGTAATGTGCATGTGAGTGTGCATATTTCATTAACTGATGAAGAGGATTCTTTCAGGATGTCCATATCTTATTATTGATTTTTTTTTTATTAGATTCAATTTTTTATTTTATTTTTAGTTAAGTGTATTAATTTATCATTAACTTGTAATGTAAGTTTCTTGTAATTGCCCAATTTTAACCTTTGTTATTATTACAATAGTGTTCACAAGTGTGGTGCTATAATTCCTTTTGTAAATTATTTTTACATATTATTATCTCTAATTTTTTTATTTTAGGTATTTAAAAATGAAAAATATAAATATTTTTTTGCTTAATTTTAAGTTCTTAAGTTTATATTTTGTCATCAATCACTCTAACAACACTACTAGATTAATAACTAATAATTTTGGGCTAGATTGGATGAAATATATAACTTTATTTTAAGATTAAATAAAATATTATTTACAATCCCTCCATACATTAAAATATTTATTTGGTATCATATCCTCATTAAATAAAGTTACACAATGGTTTTATCTATTATTAGGAAAATTAATAGCTTCAGTGAATTTTGCTTCAATGAATATTCACATCTTCAAAGGTAATAACTTCAAATATTATAGAGACTAGTTGAATAAAATTCATCTATTGATAGCATTTTGAGAGAATGTTATCCATTATCACACACTAAATATATATTTTATCACCTTGACACATGATTATAAATGAAGAAAAAGAAATCAAAAAAATGTGTGAGTACAAGATTTCTTCTAGACTTAGAGTGCCATAGACCCAATACCTATCCAAAAATTTCAAGATGCAAGAATTCCCATGAGTCATGGAATAATCTAGAAACTTATTATCAAGGATATAATATAGTAAGTGAATCAAAAATCCAAACTCTTAAAATTAATTTTAATATCTTAAGAATACTAGATAATGAAAGAGTAAATGGCCTAGATCATAAAATGATTGTATATAGACAAACTATACAAGATAGTATGATTTTTAAAAGATATTTAAGTAAAAAATGGACTCATAATGTGACCAATATTTAAGAGTGTAAGGACATGAAAAATATAAATGATGATGAGTTGGTTGGTTCTCTCTTCTCCCATGAGAATAATATGAGACTATACGAAAGAGATCTAGAACATGAATAAGAACATGCACATTAAACCAACGTAAGAGTTTAAAATAACAAAGAGAAGAATAAAAATTAGAATCAAGGGAGTTAAAAAAAATAAAATTAAAATGGTAAATATAAATGTAAATTTACAATTAAAATAAATATAAACCTTGTCGTTAGTGTATTAAACTATGACACATGATAAAATATTATAGGATATTGTCAACTAAGATTCAAGGTAATCAAGAAATAGAAAATAATTATTTTTAAAATGAGAAAAGTGATGTTCAATAGGACTCAAATTATGTTTAAACATGTAATGTGGGAATATATGAATCAAATAATTCATGTTTTATTGATTTATGTTGTTAAAATCAAATAACAATTCACAAAGATGGTTTCAACTAGTTAGATGACTCCCTCAAAATCCAAGTGCAATTCATAGATTGAAAACCCATCTGAGTTAAAGGAAATTGTAGCATGAAAATCACCAAAATTAAATTCAAATTTGAAATAAAGGATGTTTATTTTTCTCCAAATTTGGATCTTAAGAGTATCATTCATAGTTTCATAAGATATAGTGATGAAAGTAAAACATACAAGTTTTATAATCCCACTAGTAAATCCAAAAAAGATTAAAGAGGTTGTCTTTTTTAATTAAATTAGATGTATTATTATTCTGATAATATATCTAAAAAGTTCATAATTTATGTGGTGCTAAGGGGGGCATGAAAGGGGTGGGGCGGGGGGAAGGGGAAGGAAGAGGGGAGGAGCCTATTGGATTTTATTTTGAGGGTTTTCAAAGAGAATATTAACTCATATTCATTAACTCCAAGAAAGCACATATGGTTATTGAATCCACATCTAGACAATAAATTTTTAGATCATAATTATGATATGAGGATAAAAAGGTTTCAACACCAAGAAGTTATTATTATTATTATTATTATTATTATTATTATTATTATTATTATTATTATTATTATTATTATTATTATTATGTTTTCATTATCATTTATGGCTAGTGAACCTAAAAATTATGCAAAATCTAGTCAAAAGAAAGAATGGGTTGATGTTATGGAATTAGAGATGGATTATACTGATAAAAATGATAAATTTAATATTATTAAGTCTTAATATAATAAACATGTCATTGTAATAAATTGGGTTTACAATACCAAATTCAAGAGTGATGGTATTGTTGACAAGCTAAAAGTTAGACTAGTTGAAAAAAGATTTGCACAAACATGAGTGTGACTATGAGGAAACATATGAACCCATGGAATTTAAAGATAATATATTAATAATTATTATTTTTATATTATCATAAATTGTCTAAAATTCATCAAAGATATCTCAAAATGGCTTTCTAAATAAAGTGATTGAAAAATAAGTAAATGTAAGGTAGCCACAAGGTTTTAAGGTAAAAGGTAAATAATTTTGGATATATAAATTGAAGAATACTTATTATGGGTTAATAAAACTCCAATATATTTTTTATAAAAAAAAAATATTTT